>VSMD01115383.1:0-57820 GCA_008750895.1 Mirza zaza | reverse complement strand
CCAATAGAAACACAATGGAAGCCACGTTTGTGATTTTAGATTTTTTTTTTTGGAAGCCGCATTAAAAAAAGAGAAGGGAATTGGTAGAATTTATTGTAATAATATATCTTATTAACCTAATATGTTCAATATACCATTGTTGCAGCATGTGATACTACAAAACTATTAATGAGTATTTTATATTATTTTTAAGTTACTAAGTCTTGGAAATTCAGTGTGCATTTTATACCTATAGCTCATTTCAATTCAGACCAGCCACATTTCAAGTGCTCGATAGCCACAGGCGGGATTGGGATTCTACTTGTAGGTAGTATAGTTCTTGTCACTCCCCCTCCACTGCTCAAAGACCTTCAGTGGCTCCCTACTGCCCAACCTGTTGGAGCCAGCCATATATTGCAGTGCTTTGTGTTTCTGCCTCTCTCTCCAACACTAAGAAAGAGTCCTTATGGTGTCTGTTAGGGGCACTTATGACATACCTACTATGTCCTAGTCTTAAGTTCCCTGAGCTATGTTAGCTGTATCTTCCATTGGCCAGAAATACATCTTCCTGGGATATGTGAATGCATCAGGCATTTGTGGTTAGTTGCCTTATGCAATTTTCTGATTTAATTATCAGTAGAGCTCCATGGGGTAAGTATTTCATTTCCATTTGAAGGATGGAAAGTGGAGGCTCAGAGAGATGAAGTTGAACCCAGGTCTGTCGGATTCCAAGTTGCTGTTTTAGTGACATTGCACTAAAGCCTGGGCACATAACTGGGTTCTCAGACAATACGTTTTAACTGTACTGAATTGAGACAACAGTTTCTCGCTTCTTCGTGGGTACGAACAGCAGGCACGTGGAAGTGGCAGAAGGGGCCAGATGCCTGGTGACTCTCCTGTCCTTCTTGGTCATCGGAATGCAATACGGGCTTGGGCCCAGGAGCGCTGACTGCAGCCAATCTGGGAGCTGGGTTGAGCGGAACTGGTGCTCCCTGCAGCCAGGTGACAAACCGGACAGCCTCCTTCTGTGCCTAGGAATGCCCCCGGGTCCTCTCCCCTACCTGCGGCAAGCGGATCACTGGTGCTCTGAGCCTCGGCGTCCTGAGACACTGCTGTTTAGGTGATGCGTGATTCACACTCATTATTGGCAGAGGGTGTGACACTTTGCCTTGCCGCCTTATTGAGAGCACAGTAAAAATAAAGATGAGCTACTAATAAAATGTCAAAAGAAAATGTCAATTAGTATTATCAAAAAGAAAGAGGCTGATGTTATTGTACATCCTCTCAGTGACTTCTCTCTAATTAGTCAAATAAATACACAGTCCTCCCACTCAGGGGCGTGTTTGTTTGCCTTAAAATGTTGTAATTACATCCTCCTCTTTGGAAACTTCTGGGAATGGGAACCTCCACACATGGGCTTTGGCTATGAGGACATGTGCCAGCACTTTGGCTGGGGTGAAACTGCCCACCTGTGTAAGCCTCTGGGCTAAACATTCAGAAGCGGGCTGTGCCCTCTCTCCAACACCCTCAATGGCTCCCTAGGGCTTGCAGGCATCAGCACCAGTTCTGCTCTACACAGTGGAAAGGGAACTGGGCAGGGAGCCTGTTGAGTTCTGCATGACTCCGAGCAGCCCTGTCACCTCTCCACACCTCTGCTTCTTCTTTGACGAAAGTCAGAAGGTCTTGTTGCCCCCAGCCACAAGGCAATGCAGATGTCCCTGCCCATCGAGTGGCTGTCCTGTCCCTCCAGTTTATCCACACCTCCCTCTTTCTGCAAGAAAACATTAGAGCTTCAGTTTATATTTAGTTTATATCTATTTCTTCTATTTTTGTGTATGTTCGATTATATCTATGTATATAGATCTATGCTATGAATAGCATAGAACATGTTTATGACTAATAAATAAATATTGACACATAGGTTAGTGATGTATCCTGAGAAAACGTTTTACTGAAAAAATCTGTATGATTAAAAATAATGGAGACAACTAGTTTTAAGAACAAGGACTCTATAGATGAGATAAACTGGAGTTAGAAGACCAGCTTGAGGGCTCCTAGTCCTCACTCTTGCTAAGTGTATGGCCTGGACCATGTTGGACATTCCTTGTGCTGAAATGGGGCTAATTCAGTCGGGATGGTCTGTTTATTACTTTTTTTTCCCATTTTTTAAAATTTCAGAATATTACGGGGATACAAACGTTTAGGTTACATATATTGCCTTTGCACCACCCAAGTCAGAGCTACAAGCGTGTCCGTCCCCCAGACAGTGCTCACTGTAGCCATTGGGTGTGGATTTACCCGTCTCCTCCTCCCACCTTTACGCAGCTCCCACCTGCCCGACAGCTGATGAATGTTACTTCCATATGTGCACGTAAGTGTTGATCAGTTAGTACCGGTTTCACGGTGAGTACATGTGGTGCTTGTTTTTCCATTCTTGGATGATCTGTTTTAAGGGAGCTTATTCTGAGAGCTGAATGACACAGTGCACGTTAAAATATTTTGCAAATGACATCTTCTACATAAGGAAGGGGGCAGATAGGATGGATCACAGAGCTCCGAGAAGTAGGAATTATTATCCTGTGAGTAGCTAAGGAGACAGCTTCCGAGAGGCGAGGTCATGTCCAAGGTCATGCAGCTAGCGTGAGTTAGTGTCCAGTTTGGGGTTCAAAGCTCCTGATCATAACACCGTAATCAGACGCCTTCTCATCTGCAGTCTGATCTTCAGAGCTCATGCCTTATCCCTGGGAGTCAGCTTGACGATTTTCTCTGTATCTTGTTGCTGGCCTAGGACAGATTTGCTCATTTAAGATGCCATTGACCTTATGTAATAAAAAGAATCGGGATCCAAGGAGTCTGTTTAATTCATTATTAAAGATCATTTCCTGTTATTATCTTCCCTGTAGCAAAATTAGCTGTTAACTCTCCTGTTAGCATAACCCAGCCAGTATTACTAGGAAATTAGGGGAAAAAAAAAAAAATCAGTTCAGTGATATGTGAGCCGAGCTCAGGGAATTCCCCGTCTTTGGCGCATATTAACATTCTGCCTTAGAAGTTGAGGAAATGTTCTGTTAAGTGGAAAAAGAGTTGCAGAAATTTTACTTTTAAAAGTCAAGTAAAAAGTTACTTTTTTTTTTTTTCCCAAGTCAAATTAATTTTTGTCTCAGGGCAAGAAAAAGTAAATTAAAAATCACACGCTGCCGGTTCCTCTCAGGTCTCTGTGTCCTCCTGGGTTTTCCATCCCTCTTGGCTGGGATTTTGGGTTTCTCTGGCCCAGTTTGGGCCTCGGAAGACACCTTGCTTGGGGGGTTTCGGCTCCAGGGAGCCCCTCACGGTGGCGGGGTGGGGCAGCCTGCCCTTCCCTTTATGTGTCAACCCTTCCAGAACCTTCCCTTCCTCCCAGGCAGTTGTTGGGAGTGAGGAGGGTAGCAGAGGCTGAGGCCCTGATGTAGAGTGGGGTTGACCCTGGACTAGGGGTGACTGGGACGTGGGATGGTTTGATGCCAGCTGTGAGTGGCACACAGAAACGGGAGCTCTGGACAAAAGGAGCAGGCATTTTGAGAGGTCTCATGGCTAGGGGAACACAAATGCTTTAAAGGCATGTGCTCGCCTGTCTGTACCCACGTGGGTCTACACAGCCCGGTGTAGCCACGGAGCCACTGGGCTTGGAGCAGACAGACGCTGGGTGGAGTCCCAGCTCCACGTGGCCTGATCTCTAGAAAAAACACAAAACAGCTTTGAGTCTCAGTTTCTTTACCTGAAAGATAGAAATCTGCCCACTTCTGGGTGGTAGTGAGGGTCACAAGTGACAACCTTTCTAGAGGCTTCACCGGCACAGAACTCCAAGATCTCAGAACAACCTCGGGTGACAATGCTTGGGGAGGGACACAGGAAAGGGCAAGCACTCGTGGAGTCCCTTCTGCTTGCTGGAAACCCCACCAGGCTAATAAAACATTTGTTATAGGCTCGTGGGTTTCTGCAACTCAATAGTTCCCAAGAAAATTAGACTTAGAATAACTGCAGAATCCTGACACAGTCAGGGACCTTGGGAAGCCCAGTGGGGTGGCCAACTCATCCCAGTTTGTCCAGAACTTTCCTGATTTTAGCACCGAAATCCCACGCCCTGGAAAACCCCCCATTCCTCAGCAAGTTGGGATGGCTGGTCACTCAACAAATCTTCCTTGTTTTAAAGACTACAGGCAGGGCCTGAGATTGTCTGGTTCAAAGTCATATGGCCAAGGACCCCCAGAACTGTTAACTTGAACCCCCGATTTCTGGGCAGAGGGGGAATCCAGCCCAGTCCCTGCCTGGGCAGGACCCACAAGCTATGTATGGCCACCGAAGAGAAGACGTTTCCTTGGGCTCGTTCACCTGTCGGTGTCTGACTTACAATTGTTCTCTGTTAACTCCATTATCTTTAATTTGCAAGAATGCAGCCAACAGGAAACCTCTGGACACTTTCTCTTTAATGAAACACAATTTGATTACAAATCACTGGAGTCCCCCCAGCAGACAGCCTTTTCTGGAGGATTTCAGCTGGCCACAGCCACTTCTGCCTTTTGGGGGAGTCCCCTGCCAGGGTCATGCCAGCTGTTGATGCCACGCCCTCCCTCGTGGCCCTGTGAATAAGGGGTGTTCTTCCTGGGTCCCTGGACACAGTGTGCCAGAAATGCCTTCCAGGTTCACCACGACGTTTTGATTCAATGTATGAGTTTGATTTTTTTGTGGCAACTGCCGGTAGATATCACCAAGGCCAGTGTCCAGCAGACCAGATATGGGGCTGGGGCGAGCCAGTGAGTTGAAGGTAAAAGGTAAGAGCTAAGAAGGCAAGTTACAAGAACATCTATGTTTATTGGGACGTTGGAAAGCTCTGGCTTGTGAACATATAAGGTGACTTGGGCAGCGTCAGCCTTACGGGGCTGAAGGACAAAACCTTGGGGCAGTGTCCTTATTGTGGCGATTTAATAGGTGATGGGACCAGGACCCAGTCACTCTGTGCCTGGGACAGGGTGGCAATTACTTACTTTTAATCTTGTCATGTGTGCCACCAAACTTTTATCCCTTAATACCATGCCTGCCCCAGTTGAAAATCACAGTCCCCAAATCCTTACTTTCTTTTGCCAACTCGTGCCTCAAACCTTCACTGACCCATGCACCCGCCCCCAGCTAGATGTAAACCACAGCATCAGAACACACTGGAACTGGCAGCAATCTTCAGAACAAGGACTCAGGGTCACACTGGTGGATGCTTGAACCCAACTGTGCCTGCTATTAGCTTCCCATGCTTGAGTGAGTCATTTAATCTCCGAACTCAGTTTCCTTAGCTGGAAACGGGGTTGCCTTGTGGGTGGTGACGAATGAATGGCGTGGCACGAGGGAGACGCTCAGAGATTTGCCAACAGCAGGTAGGTGAGGTAGGGCTTAGGTACAAGTCTGCCCTTGACCAGCTGCAGGTCCTGGGGAAGCAACTGGGCCTCCGTTTCTTTACCGTTAGAAGGCGGGTAAGAGGAGCGCTGACTTCATGGCATTGTGACAGGATGGAAAGACAGGCAAGCACGAGCCCGACTGCACACAGTGAAAGACCAGGCCTATCTGGCTGCAGGCTCTGGCTCTTTCTGTTGGTGGGTGTGTCTGGGCCCAGGAGCAGGGTCTCATCTGTATAGGAAGATGCATGAAACCTTGGTTCCTTCCATCACCAACGAGAAGCTGAGTGTAGTGTGAAGCACACAGGGAGCTGGTCAAAAGGACAGGTGCTAGTCCTTACTATACCCAAACTAGCTGTGTGACCTCGGGCAAGTTACTTGTCCTCTCTGGTCCACTCAATGTCTCCAACATTAGAGAACTGGATTGAACAATTCCTACTATCTCTCCTTTTTTCCCTCATTCTATGATTTTCTAGGTACCATTATATTTTATTTTTATTTTATTTTTCGAGACAAAGTCTCTCTTTGTTGCCAGGCTAGAATGAGTGCCGTGGCATCAACCTAGCTCACAGCAACCCCAAACTCCTGGGCTCAAGCAATCCTTCTGCCTCAGCCTCCCTAGTAGTTGGGACTACAGGCATGTGCCACCATGCCTGGCTAGTTTTTTTTTATATATATTAGTTGGCCAATTAATTTCCTTCTATTTATAGTAGAGACGGGGTCTTGTTCTTGCTCAGGCTGGTTTTGAACTCCTGATCTCGAGTGATCCTCCCGCCTCAGCCTCCCAGAGTGCTAGGATTACAGGCGTGAGCCACCGCGCCTGGCTGGTAACATTTGTTGATTTCTTATCCATGTCTTGTTCCAAACGTCGTCTCTGCCTTCCAGTTACAATGCAGGCTCCTGAGGCCACGCAGCTTCCTGGGATGCTCTCTTGTAAGTGCCCCACACGTGTGAGATCAGGGTCCTACAGCAGTAAAATCAGAATTGTCTGCAGGGGGATGTGAGAGACACGTGGCTTCTTCCCATCCTCCAGCTTTTTAGAGGAGAAATTATTTTAATTGTTGGAAACACCCCAGATCTACACAAAGTGCATGCAAATAGCTCCTGAAATTCTGCTTGCATTTGCAGCGCAAAGATCAGAACACGCCCATTAAGGTAGAAGATAGAAAGAAACAAAGGCCTTTAGGGGCGAGTAGTCCTGCCAGGTTCTGCTCCATTCTGCACACGAGCGCTGTTTGCTCACCAAGACTCTTGCACAACTGTGCATTTCTTGCTTTGCAGCATTCTTCCTCTCCCTTTGCTTCCACACGTTCAGCCACAGCAGTTCGTGGTTTCTCTCCTTCTGCGATTGTTTGAAAACAGTGTCGAAGCAGAGTTCCTTTATCGCCCCGTGATGGGTTTTAAGAGGCTCTCTCTCTGCCTCTCTTTCCCTGCTACGCTTACCTTCCCTGGACCCAGATTTCTTGGTGGTGGAGGGGGGAGGGTCGGAGGATGGGGAGGTGGGGCAGGGGGTGGCGGTTGCATGGGGATCGCTTACCTTGCAGGGCCAGATTGCAGCCTTGCCTTCGAAAGCGAAGGCGTGAACGTGAGAAACAGAACCACACGGTCTGTTGTCTCCCCAGCTCTCGGAATATCTAAGAGATGTCGAACGTATGGGGAAGAGAGGGGAGGAGATATTTGAGAAGAGACTGTCCTTGAGAGGGGGGAGTGGTCATTTACAGAGAATCAGACTTGAATTCTATTCTGCCGAGGAGGCTGTGGGCAAGTCCCTTCGCCACTTGAGACTCAGTTTCCCCATATGAAACAGTAAGTCATGAAAATAAATAAAGTCCATATTAAGCTCTAAAGGCGAGCTCCCAAGGCCCTAACTTGGGGTCAGGTTCCACTCCAGGTGCTTTATATTACAACCTGCTTCATCTAATCCCCAAAACCGCCCTTCGGGAAGGTGTTATTAGCCTCATTTTACAAATGGGTCAAACAAGGTTCACAGAGGGCAAGGAACCTGCCTGGTGAAAAAATTCATGAAGCCAGACACCCAATCCAGAACTTTCTAACCATTTTTCTCATTCTAGATTTTTTTTTTTTCTAACTCCATCCTCTCAAATATAATGAGACTTTGGTGTTCTACTCTCAAGAAAACTGGTGAGAAAAATTTACCACCCCCCATGTGCACGATGCGTTCCATGTCACAGAGAACTTTTCTTTTCAACATTTTTTTCCAAAGGACAAGTGAGGCATTACGTCTTCAATTTTTGGCAACTTCACACAATAACCTTAACAGCCTCTTGGCTTCCACCTCCCAGGGATGGCATTTCACATATGCGTGGTCAGAGAGTGCCTGCAGTTTGAAATTTTAATGCCTTACCCCATCCGTCTTGATCGGGGTTGCCCTGTCCCTGGCTTCCTGGCGGTCACTGAGCTCTGCGGGCCCCTCAGCCCGTCTCTTCTTGCTGTGGGGAGAGGGGCTGCCTCTGCCCCCTGGCCACATGCTCCGATTCCTGTAGCACAGCCAGCGGGCTCCACTGGGGCCTTCGAGCTTGCTGGCCAAATTCGGGTATCAGTAGCTGGGAAAATCAAGCTTAATATTTGATGACATTACAAAGTCACACTGTTCTATTTTCATCCCAGATAGAATTAAAAAACAGAGTTCTTACCAAGAGACTCCCCGAAGGAAGCGGGAGACAGTTGGTCTGGGAGCCACAGCGGGTGGGTGGGCAGCTCGGGGCAGGGGGTCGGCAAGCGTGGACTCTGGCTTTGGCTTCGCAGCCAACTAGCTGTTGACCTTGGGCGAGTCTCGTTCTTTCTCTCTCTGAGCTTTGACTTCCTCCTGCACAAAGAAATGATCTCCCAGGCTGAGTACTCCGATTCAGGAACTATCCTTTCTTACACACAAGATGGATTGGTAGGGGTGTTTCTATACCCCACGCCAGCTTTAGCAATGGCCAGAGTTTTTTGAGGGGAGTGGTCAGAAAAGCAAGGAAGTAGCCTGGAGACTAGGAAAGTGGACTAGCCCTGTTTGCAGGATCTACAGAAGGTTCAGGATGCCCAGTCACTGTGCTTGGGTTGCAGGTTGGAGTTTACAGGCTTTGGAGACCTAGAGTTCCTGTAAGTTTCCGGTCTGATGCTCAAGGGGGGTTCTGGCTTCAGTTGCCACCACCAGACTCATGCCTGTCCTGGTCCCTCTGCTTCTGCAGTCTCTACACGTGCCCCATGCAGTGGTGTGCAGTGAGACCATGTGGCCCAAGACCCTGGCCCCACACGTGTGCACTCTGCAGTCTACTGTGTGTCAGGCACTGTGCTCACTGCTTGTTCTTGCATGTTTTCCCGTCCTCCTCACAGTACCATGAAGTCCGTGTTGGCTCTCACCCCCATTTTACAATTAAAGAAACTGAGGCCACAGAGATCAAATAGCTTCCCCAAGACCACACAAGGGAAGACTCATCCTTAACGTCGCCGTCTCACCCTAACCCACGCCCATTTGCTCTTGACAAATTCCTAACCCTCTCCCTTGGAGACCAAGTCAGTTGTCCTGCTCCCAAATACGGATACTCCATAGCGTGCCTCCAGGGTGGCTTTTCTTTGACCCGGAGTCTGGACTGGCTGGAGGGAGAGGCGGGGGTAACAGGGAGGTGTAGGCAGGAGCCCACAGGTGCCAGGCTACCGGCTGCTGGCAGGACATTTCTCCGGGTGGCCTCGGACTGCCACAGTTTTCTTCACATTCTCTCGTGTAGTTAGTTCCCAAGAATAACGGGAGAATGTGCTGGGAATACGACGTCTGACAAAGAGGAGCTGGCTGGAGCAGCCTGGGCTCTGTTCCTGTCCCTCCTAGCTGTCCTTCAGCACTCTTGCCCAGCGAGTTGCACATCTCCCAGGGTCTAAAACCTGGCCCGGGCTGCTTTCTGGCATCCCTTGGTGGCGGGCCAAGTGGGGCACACACATGTGACTCCATCTGCCCTGGGAAGCTTCCCTGAGCCTTAGGGGACAGGCTTGTCCCGAATCCCAGGCTTTACTTGACCCTCGCTGCCTATGTGTAGTTAGTAAAGCCCGTTTGGGTGACGTGTGTGTGTGTGTGTGTGTGTGTGTGTGAGTGTTTGCTAACCAGACTCAGGCAAGCAGTTCAAGTGCAGCCTCAGATACAGAGGACTCAAATGGGAACCAGTGCGTGGTGAACCTGCTTTGCCCCGCAGTGCTGGGGTTCAGGGTGGGCATCCAGGCCCAGAGCATGTGTGAAGAACAGACCGGAAATGGAGACAAAAGCCATGTTGTGGGGACAGGGCTGATGTGATGGGGGCTGGCGAGGCAGAATTTGCTGGACACACCAATGGAATCTCTAGAGACAGGTAAGTGCATCTAAACACCCACACAAGAAATCTCACTTAATTTCCTTGCATCTCATTTAATTTCTTAGAGTCTTTTCCTAGAGAAACTTGACATGCTACATTTTGAGGCAGAGAGTCTCACGTGTGTCATGAAATTGTTACCAGGTTGAAGTTTGCCAGGAGGCCCCCAACTAGCATGGAAGTTGCTGGATTGATAGGAAGAGATCCTCCCTAATTTTATAAGAGTTTTTCGAATGACTCAGAAATAAACAGGACCTCAACAAGCAGAGGAATTTAATTATAGAAGAGCTGGGAATTTTAGATGAAAACATCTTATGGGAAGGAGTGTCTCAGATGGGAAGCTCTATTATGTACCATCCTTGAAAGTAGATGATTTGTTTTCTCAGATTTTTTGGGGGGGTACTGTAGTCTTCACATACAAAAAGGACAAGTTAGATCACGTTTTTCTTTGAATACTTTTTCTATTAAATTATTTCTTGCATGGTTTAGTCCCTTTAAGATCTTATATTACAGAAATAATGAAAGATGTTTTCCTTATGAGTGCTTCTAAAGTATGACATACAAGCCAGAAACCACAAAAGAAAATACTAATAAATCCACTACACTAAAATGGGCTTAGCTAAATGTACCATACACAAAATCAGGAGACAAACATCAAACTGGAAAGATGTGTGCAGAGAAAGGGATGATTTCTCTAATATATAAAGAGTTCCTACAAATCAGTAAGAAAAGTGGGTACAAGGTATGAAAAAAGTCTACAGAAAAGGAAGTAAAACTGCTTCTTAAGCATATGAAAAGTTGCTCAGTCTCACTACCAAGAAATAAAAATTAAAACTATGTGGAGATAATCTTCTTTATTTTATAGGTTGGGAAAGATCAGAAAGTTTCAAAATGCCCAGACAGTGAAATGTATGTGTGTATGAATATGACATTGTTGGTGGTGTGTAAATTGTCATAACTCTTATGGGGGGGGGTGGATTTGGCAATATCTTTCTTACTCATGAGTCAAAATTGTGATTGTTAAATCCACAAATGCCAATGCTTTTCCATAATCCATATATATTGGAGTTTCCCAAATAGTATTTCACGGAACAGGTTTTCCTAATACATCATCGAAGAGGTTTTCAGGAACATAGTCTGAAAAACACTGACAGGTGTAATGTAGTGAGTAGTTAGAACATATCTGGGAGCTACAAAACACCATCTAGGTCTCGCTGCAGTAATATTTGCAGCCCCTCTTTAGAAAGAGAAACCTCCCTCAAACCTCTGCTTTCATGTTCTCCCCTTGGAAACGCTTTTCGGCCAGGAGGATAAATGCCAGAGCTACAAAAATGATTCAAAACCCAGGGGAGCTGCCTGGGGACAGCCCCTGCTGGCTGCTCTGCGGCTGGGACAATGAGATGGCAGGGCTTCCTCTTCCCAAGAACCTCCCCAGTGTGCAATGAGAAGCCAGGGACTAACCTCGCAGCTTTAATTAGGAGAGATGCGACATTTGGAGACGATCTGTTCAAGAAACGCTGCACGGGACACGTTTTCACCCTGGGCTCTGGGGCTGATCCGAGCCAGTGGTCTGGCTCCACGCGGCAGAACCTCTCCAAAACGTGTGGAAAAATCCATCTCTCGGGGTTCTGCTTCTCCGCTTCAAGGTGAAACAGGCGATTTCTCTCACCGCCTCTCTCTGGGAGTGAGGTGAGCACTTGATACCTGCTCACTGCTGAGCTGCCACCGACATGAACTGCCACGGAGCCTCCGGCCCTCTCTCGAGGCGGGCAGCGAAGTGAACACAAGCAGGAGAAAAGCCAGGGGGCACAGTGGGGCCACAGATGGGGTCTTGGGGTCTTGGTTCCTGCTTTTTTCTTCTGCTGCCCCAATTGCCCTGCAGGCAGGGCGGCTCAGGGAGGTTTGGGGTCCCATCCATCCACTATTGTCCATTGACCTGCCTCACGTTTGCTCACCAGGGAGGCTTGTTTCTTCCACCAAGGACAGTGACCTTCAACCTTGGCTGCACCTTGGCTGGGGAAAGCTTTAAAAAAACAAAAACAAAAACAAACAAAAAAAACTACCAATGCCTGCATCTCACTCCCATACATTTTTTTTTTTTGATTTAATTAATATGTTTACAAAGTTCCCAGGTGAGGATAATGTATATTTTGGTTATGGGATGGCCATTATATTATAGGATACTATTGAAAGTGGGTGGGGGTATGATTAACCATTATTTTGGGGGACAGTTTGTAAAAAGTCATCTTGCTTTGACCTTGAGAGACCCCTGAGAATTGTCTCCCAAAAGTACATGATCATAGTTGGGATTTCTTTTTTTCCTGCATGGATGAAAACATTGGCATGTTTACACCTTGCGGATAACTATGGGGGTGGCCATAGCTCTGATTTTGAGCTCTGTTATATTTCCAACAGTCACAATTTGCCCTTCGGGCATCTCCCTTTTCCCCTCCTGAGAAGTGAAGAGGGATGCATGCTCCAGTGATTCTTAGCCTCTGCTCTTCCTCTTGGAGCGCTGGAGAATGTCACATCTGGAAGACACTTTAGCGGTCACCTGGCTCCACTTTCTCTACAATGCAACTACGCTTCCTGCAGCATCTTGGGCAAGGGGTGGGTGCACGGCACTGGATTTGGATTCATAAAACCCTTCTGAACCTCGGTTTCCTCATCAGTGAAATGTGGATTGCATTACTAGTCTCAAAATGTCGTGGTAGGGATTACACAAGTCCCTCCCCTAGCATATCCTGAGAGGGACATGAAGCCAGGGGGGAACGGGCAGCAGAGTATGGCCCTGTCCTCCCTCGAAGAGGAGACATGCCTCTTCCAGGGGCAACAGTTTTCTCTGCCAACAGCATGTCTTTAATGGGTGACAATCTCTTAATCCTCTTAGAAACGACAGATGGCAATTCCTACATTGTTTAAGGAGAACGGGATGACTATTTCACACTTAGACACATTGGGAACAAAAGACGTTTGTTATAAATATTAATTTTTTTTAATATAAGCTTTTGCCTTTAGTAGTGAAATAAGAAGTTGAGAGCATGCCTGCCTATTCTACGGATAGAAAGGTGGAGGTGCCACGTGGTCTAATATCTCAAAGCAGGTACTTCTTTAAGAGGGGCGTCTTAGTTTGTTCTGACTGTTATGATCAAATGCCATAAACTGGGAGGCTTATAAACAACAGAAATTGATTTCTCACAGTTCTGGAGGCTGAGAAGTCCAAGATCAAGGTGCTGGCAGGTTTGGTGTCTGGGGAGGGCTCCCTTCTCGGTTCATGGAAGATGCCTTCTCGCTGTGTCCTCACATGGGGGGAGGAGAGAGGCAGCTCCCTGGGGCCTCTTTTATAAGGACATTCACCCCATTCATGAGGGCTCTGCCCCATAACCTAATCACCCCCCAATCACCCTATCTCCTAATACCATCACTTTGGGGGTAAGGGTTTCAACACAAATCGCGGAAGTGTGGAATGTCACCTCGTGCTTGAGAAAGACAAGTCCCGAGGTGCTGGGCAGTGCTGAGGCTGAAGGGCAGCCTGGGGTCAGCTCCTAGGCTGCCGGGGCTCCCTCGGTTCTGACTTTGATAGACTCTGCAGGCTCGTCAGTTTTCCGGCTGCAATGCATGCTCAGTATGCAAATCTGGAAGGTATGCAAATCAAAAAGGTCCCACAGCCTTGTCTCTGCAAATTAGGCTAGAAAGGGGAAATGACTTCATTACTGTTGTTTTGCCAGTTGCCTCTTCTCTCTGGGTCCCTCCTGCTGCCTCCGTCTTGCTAGATTTCCCGGAGAAGACAGCTTTTGCACCCGCTGGCGGGCTGCCTGGAACAGCCCCTCTGCCGTCAACAGCGAGTCTGTCGAGTTTTGTCCTACAGTAGACTTCCGCTATCTTGTAATAATTTTATGATTAAAAAAGTTCTCACTCATTAAAAAGGCCACGTTTGGAAATATATTATATGTGTATTTCTTTGGAAAACTAGGCCATATTTAAATCATTATGCTGTTGATGGAAGCTGAATTGTATTAGCATTTCACCTGTGGTTTGGTGACAGACACAAGCTGGCTTGAGAACGGTTGAGAGGGGATCCTTTGTTGATTAATTTGTTTTTCTTTCTCATGGTTCTGACGCTTAGGAGATATTTAAATTGTATTTTACCACTTTGCACGAAGCCAGTATTAGAGAGCGATGTGGGCAGAATTTGGATGTTTTTAATGATGCAGTGGTGGAAGTCGTATTTGAAATTCACGGAATCAAACATACCCAGAGTTGGAAGAATTTTAACTGTCGGGGCTCCAAGGCCTTATCTGATGGCTGTTGTGACAGACTGCTGGCACTCCTGATGTATGGTAATTGACTTCTGCTTGGATCTCTCCAGTGACAGGGAACTCACTACCTTAACATCAGCCCTGAGTTATTGCTAGTGGGGCATGTTGAATAGTGTCATACAGGAAGTATCACTGCCTCTATGTGTTTCTATCTGGGGTCCAAGGTCAAGATGCCACAGCCCTGGGCTATGGGACCCAGGAGGCTGTTGATTATACCAGACAGAACACAGAGTCAAATGCAGAGGAATGTGGCCTGCCCCAAAGCCACCTGACAGTGAGTAGGAGGTCTCTGAAGTCTGCTCCAAGCAAGAGATGTGCAAATACTTAGGATCCAGGAGCCCAGGAGCAAGAAGCAGACACCTCAGTGCAGGGTTTGCCCCAAGATCAATGTGGTACCTGCAGAAATGTGCAGACCAGATCATCTTAGAGGGCATCTCTTCGGCTGTCCTGGCCAAGTCATGTCTCAACCTCAGAAGGGAGATCCTGGAGGTCAAAAATCACCAGGTGTCCTGTATTATCAGCCCTTTAACAAATACTTGCCTCTAAGTTCTAGAGACTAAATTACAGCAAAATGCTCTCTTTATAGAACGTGACCCCGGTCAAATCTTAAAAGTGGGAGTTCAAGCTGCCCTTGGCAGGTTTTACCGACGAATTCCTGGACCAAGAGGACTAGGAATTTGGTTGCGGTCTGGAGTCCTGGCTCCTGGGCAGGCCGTAAGAAATGAAGAGCTGTTTTCTCATCAGCCCCCAACTGCCACCCCTCCCCACCCTTGAGCCACCTGGGATGCTTGCTAACCTCAACAGGGTCCCCCGGAGGGGCTGGCTGGGGTGGGGTCTGGCCTCTGCAGTTTTCATGGGTTCCCCTGGAGACCCAGGTTTGGGAAAAGCTTCCTTTCAGGGCTCTGTCTCAACAAGCACGTTCGTCCTGGGTGTGCTGCATGTCACAAAAGCACCGTGAAAGATGAGAAATGTCGCACCCCTGTGACGCGAGTGTGGGGGCTGCCGGGAGCCGTGTGGACCGTCACAGGATTACTCCATCCTGCAAATTGGTTGTGTTGCTTCCTCTGCCCTCTGTCCCGTCCCTGCTCTGCAGAGAACTGTATGTCTGAGAATCCTTGTCTAAGTGGCTTGACTCCCTGCCAGGAATCTCGGAAAACAAATGCAACACCTCTTCCCACCTGGGCCTGCTACGTACTGGGAGGACTCTCCTGTCTTTCTCACCCTGGGAACAAGTGCTGGGGACAGCTGAGCACACTTGTTCCTGGCACCTAAGGATGTGGTCCAGCCTTTGTCTCTGTATCCGTGCTTCTAGCCATGGGTCAGGCAGCTGCAACCTCCAACGTGCAGAGCGTGGCTGTCAGAGGTTCCATTAGCAAGAAACGCCTTGTGCGTCCCGGGAGCCGAGAGACAGTGCGAGTTGAGCTGGCCCTGGAGGTGTTGCTGGTGAGACGAGCCTTCCTCACTGGGGCTTTTCACATGCATTTTGGAGAGCAGCGCAGACGCCCCTGCTGAGGTGGGAGCGCTAGGTACTGACGCCGATGCTCACTGCAGTGGCTGCGGCCAAGGGTGATGTCACAGGGAGTCCCTTGGCTGCTCGGCACGTGACCGCACTTCCAACAAAGGGCTGTCTGGGAACTCGAGCACGACATTCCTAGTGAACATTGAAGACTCTCCTCCTGCCTCTTCTGAATTGCACCTTGATTCAACTCTGGCATTGGTCAGTGAACTTGAGCAAGCAGCTTCAGCCACACCTGCCAGGCCAGGCTGTCCCGCCTCCCTGAGCCTTTGCGGAGGGTCTTTCGGCTCCCTCTTCCTTGTCTTGCAGCACTCGTGCATGTCTTCTTTCCCGCCTATGAGGACATGGCGAGATTTGCTTTGTATCTGGGTTCTCCATTGCACCTTGCTCAGAACATGGCATTATGGGAGAAACGAACAATCAAAAGGAAATCTGAAACTCTCAAAGACCCAGGGAGTTAACTTACAGGTGGGGATGAGTGTCCAGGTGGGGCTGGGTTGGTGGGATCAGGCCTGTGCTCACACCTGTCTGAGCTGACATTTATACTGGGTCACCCTGTCTTGTGTCTAAATAATGAACAGACCAGCCCCCAACTGGAATCCTGGGGCCCATTGGTTTCCTGCTTAGAGACTAAAGCACATTTTTATCTTGATGATTTAGGTATTTCCAGCTTCGAGCAAATATAATTAAAACCAACTGAATAATAACACAACAACGACCAGGGCCTTCAAAGACATTTAGGAAACTGACTTGGCGTTTTAAACAATATTCTGATTTTGTTGTAATGAGCCCAACTTTCTGGTTAGATTAATATGTTATTTCCTGACGCTGCATAAATGCGGTATGTATGCAATTGAGCCCAAATAAAATTACCGTTTACGTTTTCATCACGTAGGGAACAAGCTGCTGAGGACAGTTGAAATGCAATTTATGATTATGCAAATGAAGCTAGCTTCAGGACACTAATATGTAGATAAATGAGACTTTCATTATTGTGAATCAAGACGCCATTAACCTTGAAAATTATATACAATTGTCACAAATATTCCTTAAAAAATAAAAAAGGAAGGACCATTTCCTCCAGTTTGTGGTTCCCTCTTTATGGGTCATGGGCCAGGTTGTTTGAAGGTTCAGCCCTGAGTGCAGAAATTTAGGTTTTTAACCCTGTTGGTGCCTTCGTACTGCCTGCTTGGGGACTCATGTTGAACCCAAACAAATGGGATTGGTGCTTTTTATCAGAGCTCCTCCATGCATTTATTTTCTTGTAGAGAAATGATTTTTCCAACACTTTCTTGACAAATGGCTGTTGTCGAGACTGCTAGCATAGTGTACAGGCACGGCTGGGAGATCTCGTTAAAGTTCTGATTCTATTATTAAGTGCATGTGGAACCCTACATCTGGCCTGGCCCCCCTCGGGCCTCAGTTCTTTCATCTGTAAAGTGGGGATGCTAAGACATGTTATGTTAGTTAGGACTAGCTAATTTAAGCTAAAAAGGAATTTGCTGGGAGAAGATGGGCAGGGGAATTCACAGAAACAAAGGAAAAAGGAAAAAGTGGAGGAACTTCCTGGAAGAGGGGAAGTCATAGCACCTCTGGGGATTTAGCCAGCAGTCTCCAGGCTTTCTCTGTCTGGATGAAGGGGTGGAACAGTTTGTTTTAAATTATGGGATCACACTGCCCATGGCCATGTGACTAGCGCCAGCGCCCCCTGCTGGTGAGGAGCTGAAGGGACACCTGTGCTCCAAGCCCTCCAGACAGGGCTCAGGTCAAGGGTGGGGCCAGGCTGGGTGACATCAGTAGAGGCCGCTGGGGAGGCTGATAGGGCCCCAAGCCAAATCCTGGTGGGCTAACGAGGACCCACCCACCATCTTCCTCCAGCCATAGCACCTTCCTCCCTGAGGGCCTCTATGCTGAGCTTCCCTTCCCAGGCCTGTTGGCAGGTGGGAACAACAGGTGTCCCTTGGCACCAAGGGAGCAGGGACAAGTCAACGGAAGTGGAGACTCAGACGAGAGCGTGGAAATCAGGTCTTGGAGAAGAGTCCCCTTGGCGAGGCCACGAGCAGTGACGCTGCAGTCGCAGCGGGAGGAGCGACAGTGAGCCAGTGGTCAGCTGGGCTCTGCGTGACTCTCAGGGTGCCAAGGCACAGAAGAGGCGGGAAGGTGGCAGGAAACCAGTGGGAGCTGAAGTCCAAGGGGAGGCCAGGGCTTTGCCCATCTCTCTTTAGTGCCACACCATAGCTCATGCTGTCAGCAGGACATCCTGGCCCGTCCCCTTTGATCCGGAGTCACCCCTGCCTGGCACTTGCTTCTGTGCTTTTCCTTCCAACAATGGTGCCTGCATCTTGCTCATTCGGGGGCTGCCCTGGGGCTGCCAGGTGGGCGCTGCAGCTGCCTCTAGGTAACAACTCTCCCCCACCCCCAGCCTCCTGCGTCCCTTGACCAAGGACTGGTCTCTGAGGCTTGTCCTTCACCGTTGCTTTGCAAAATCCCTGGGGATCTTGTTAAAGTGTAGATTCTGGTTTAGTAGATGTAGAGTGGGCACCGAAGTTCTGCATTTCTAACAAACTCCAGGGATTGTCCTGGTGGTCTCAGGGTCTGCTGCTGGGGACCCTAATACAGACTGATCCTGCGAGATGGGTGTTGCTATCCCATTTACAGACGAGCAAACTGAAGCTCAGAGAGGGAAAGCTACTGGTACAAAGTAGCACTGCCGGCAAGTGGCAGAGAGGGGCCTCCATCCAGGTCTGTGGGAATTCCAGACTCCGTCTCCACCCATGCACCATTCATTTAAGGGGCTTGCGACCGGGCGGTCATCTGTGACCTCACCCCCCTTGGCCGAGTCAGCACCTTGTTGCGTTGTGCTTTCTCCTTCCCAGCTGTTTAGCTTTGGAAAGCAGGTGGCTGCAGGCGCGGACTACCCCAACCCCCTTCTCAATCGAGGTGTCCAGGCTTGGAAAGCTTTCTTTGCACGGTAACATGGACAAAGATCTAATTGCAACCAACGGAGCTCCGGCATTCCAGACAGTGCATTCCAGACACTTCTAGGCACCTCTCAGGCCCTGTTTCTCTTCTATTTTGGCCGGAAGACAGTTAAGCAATAGGTTGTATGGAAGCCCCTAAACAAGGCGGAATCTTGGAATTGATTGAAAAGCTCCTCTCTCCTTCATCCAAGGGGATTTAGAGCAGGGCCACACACTGTGCTGAAAGAATGTTCTCTGCTCTCATAGGGCTTCCCGCAGCCCCTTCCCCCACTCCCCACCCCCACGGCTGGGGGACAGAAAGGGGCCCATGACATCATGTTACCCTAGAATGGCTCTTTCCCCCTCATCAACGTGACACTCTGGCAGATGACACTGCATCAACGCGCTCATTATTTCAAATGCCACCCAATAGTCCTCACAGCTGTTCCTGCCTTGGAGAGAGAGAGATATATATAAAGGGAACAAATGCTTAGCTTCAGGTTTGGAGTAAACACAACCTGTTTCCTTAAAGCTTCTTTTAACCTGACACGCTGAAAAGCAGGACACTTGTGGGGCGTTCAGCCGCGCCCCCCCCAACCGGGTTTCTCAGAGCTGGATTCTCAGGGGCCCTGGGCAGGGCTGAGTGCATTTTGGGTCGGGGATGGACGGGCACGTTCTCCCCTGCTCTGCCCCTCACTCCAACAACGTTAACACAGTCGTTCAGCCAAACCGAAGACGTGTTTAGGTGGAAATATCAAACACAGCTACGGTGGGCTCAGTGACAGCAGAAGGGACCAGGTGGGAGAGGGAGGACACGCGATCGTGGACGCCAGCCCGTGCGTCACCCTCCTTTGCGGGAAGAACCTCGCTAGGAGGGGTGCGGTGGCTCACGCCTGTAATCCCAGCGCTCCAGCCTGGGCGACAGAGTGAGAGCCTGTCTCTAAAAAAAAAAAAAAAGCAAACCGTACTGCACAGAAGTATGACCCTCTCTGCCTGAGGGTCACCTCTTGGTCACTTCTCAGGTGAGGAGCTGGGCTTTGGAAGGAAAGGGCTTCTGTTCAGGTCTGCCACTGTGGGCTAAATGGCCTCGGGCAGGTTTCCTCACCTCCACGGTCAGCTTTTTCATCTCGCACAGCCTAAAAGCGGATCGTGTGCACGGTTGCTCTCTGCAGAACAGTCGGCCCTGCATGGCCGTAGGCTGCTCTTGTGGTCAGTGTGTGCCTGCCCGTCCCCCGTGCTCCAGTCCCCAGTGCTCCCGTCCCCAGTGCTCCCACCCCCAGTGCTCCAGGTCCGGGGAGGACGTGGCAGCGGCAGGTCGATGGATGAGCCAGAGCTTCCCAGTGGGGGCTGAGTGGGGGCTGTTGTCTGCGTAAAGCACATTAGTCCATATCAGGTGCCTACCACCCCCATTTACGTTTTCAGTATATATTTTATTTAAGTTGTCAAGCACCATTTGGATTGGATGACAGCTCAGGCTGTTGACTTTATCCGTGAACCCCCTCCTCAAGATGCTAGGAGAAAAAAGGGAGGTTGATGAATCTTAGGACCTGCCCTCAGTCACTGGATCTGAGAGGTGTCCGAGTTCCCTCAACACTCCGCAGGCACCTGACCACCCTCCCGAGGGAGGGCAGGAAGAGCTGGAGAGTCGATGCCCCAAGGAGAAGCCCTCTGCTGATGACAGATGAGATTGGGGTCTTCATCCTCAGCAGGGGTGGGGGAGGGGGCTTCACACCGTGTCCCCGTGGTCACCCATGGGACCGAGCCCAGGAGCCTGCAGCGTGCCCGGCATATGACAATTCCCTGCACTGGTTTCCTCCCCTGTCCACTCACTCACTCTCTCACTTGCTCTCTCACCTGCCCGCTCCTCTTCTTGGGATCACTTTCCTAAGCAAACTGCTTGCATTGAAGTCACAGTGCCCAGGTCTGCTTCTAAAAATACCTGAGTGAAGACAGGAGGAGGCACGGGACCCTGTGTGAGTGCCTCCTCTGGACTGGAAGTGGTGCCAGTCTGCTCACATCCTCGCCCCTTTCCATCCTGGGAGCTTGACTTTGCCACTCCGATTTCACCACATCGGGATAAGGCCGGACAAATTGCCTCGGGCCTGACATCCCTCCACGAAGTGCTGGAGCCGGGATGTGCTGGTGCTGATGGGACAATCCCCAGTTCCCAAGTGACAGGCTGCTGAATGTTCTGGAACAAAGCCCTAGCCTTGGAGTTGGGAGTCATGGGTTCAAGTTTCAGGCTCAGCAGTTACTTGGGTAAGTGACTTCCCCTCTCTGGGGCCTCAGTTTCCCCATGTGTGAAATGCAACGATTGAGTTAGAACATCTCAGGAACCCCCCCCCCCCCCCCCCCCCCCCCCCCCCCCCCCCCCCGCCAGCTCCCTGCCCAGCTTTTGAAGTCAGGACGAGAATCCACTGTTGGTGGCACCACCGGGCCCCTTCCTACCCTTCACCTTCCACGGCACGGCCTGGTCTCCACGTGTTCTTCTAGACAAGTCCCTGGAGGGTTTCCCTCTCAATTGGTTGCCGGTTGAGGTTTACTGACAGGTGTTTA
The DNA here is from genome assembly GCA_008750895.1 of Mirza zaza. Lineage (NCBI taxonomy): Eukaryota > Metazoa > Chordata > Mammalia > Primates > Cheirogaleidae > Mirza > Mirza zaza. The sequence continues at coordinate 36,730 of VSMD01115383.1, read as the reverse complement.
AGGGACAGAAGACATAATTCTCCAAATGTCATTTGACAGTCTAGGAAAAGCAAATTTTTTGGCTGTTCTGAAATGTCATGGAGGGATGTCATTGGAATTCATCGATGAAACTGTAATCTTTCCCCATGTATTTCCCGTGCATGCTGTATAACTCTTTCTATGAAGCGGTTTCTATAGATTTAATGAACAGAGTGAGGCAGGTGAGATGGAAGATGGCGGCAGAGGAATGGTCACTGAGAAGATCATGTCCAGATGGCGCCGGATGGTGGACGATGGGATTCAGCCCGGATAGACCTTCCTGGCAACAGGCACCGCGCTAGACCAAACAGGAAGGCAGGGTCCTGGTGTTGGACAGACCTGAGCTAGTTTCCCAACTTTGAACGGTTCTATTTCTTTGGGAAAATTATCTTGGCTTCTCAAGCTCCAGTTTCCCCAACTGTAAACCAATCGCACAGTTTTATAATTGTAAACCGAGAGTCGTGGAGTGAAGGAAGGGTATGAAGAGCTGTGAGACATTACAACAGGGGTTACAGTGACGATATCTGGTATTGGGATGGGGTAGATCAATAGGTAGCTTTGCTAGAGAAGTGATACATGAGTATAGACCTAAATTTTAAAAAGTAATGCTTCACTGTGGTGAAAAACTAAAAGATGACACAAATTTACACAGTAAAAAGTCAATGCTGATAGCATAGTTTTAAAATCTCCTTAGATCCCTAAAAAAAAAAAAAAAAAAAAAAAAAAACAAAAGAAACAGATGAAGCAACTAGAGAACAAAACCAAAAGTACATGGACACCATAAATAAAAAATTAGGTAATAAGGTGTCCTCATAAACCCAAAACACAAATGGGTGGGAAAAAATTGTTGCAGCCACAAGATCTGCATGGTGTCAACATTTGTGCAGCAGGAAGGCGAGGGAAGAAATGGAGTCTTTGGTAAACCTGAGAACAGGAGAAGCCTAAGTTAGCCAACATTTACTGGAAAGCATGGCAGGCAAATTTGAGAATCCAGCTAAAACATGGAGAAATTTTGCTTAAGCCATTAAGGAAGAGCACAAAGGGAGCAATGGGGCCACCCCTTGGGCTCTTAAAACTAACCATCCAAGACTCCCTTCCAGGGTAGGACCCCACACCCATGAGAAACCGCCCATTGTGGAATGAAAACTGAACGAGGCAGGGACGGCAGGGACAGAGGAAGATAAAATCAAGACAAAAGTGGGAGGAGAGAACAGCGCCAGGGAAATCCCAGAAAGCAGGCCATATGTATTTGAACGCCACACAAAAACAAGAGAAGCCCTTTGAAGTTAGTGTTTCTGACTTCTGAAAAATGCCTTCTCCAAGTTCAGGACAATTCCTTTCCCATGAAAATGAGCCATAGAAAGGAATTGAGACCAAATACAGTACAAAGTTGTTATAAGAGAACAAGAGAATAAGGATAACATCTCAACAGACAAAGAGACACACCACAAAACAGAAGTGTAACCTTCAAGTTCAAATGCATGCATTATACGTTATGATATGAGATGTGAAAGAATATCATAAATCAGAAAATCTCAGAACCCAAGTGACAAAACTCAGGAAAGAATTATAAATTAAAAACAAAACAAAACAAAACTGGAAGGACTAGAAGAGAAAGTAAACACCATATATGTCTTGATAGAAACAGTGAAAAGGAGAAAAAGATTAACAATAAAAGATAAATGAAAGTAGAAACATTGAAGATAAATGAAGACAATCCAACATATAGACAATAGGAGTCCCTGAAGAAAAAAAACAACAACAAAGCAAAAAAAAGGAACAAGCATCAAAACTATAATCAAGAAAACTTTTCTTTTCCATATAAAATATGATATATATGATTTGAAACTCATCACATTCTATTGACACAAAACAACCAAGTCTAAGACATATTCTAGTAAGATTACTGGATTATAAAGGAAAAAAAATCCTTTGGGCATCTAGGCATAAAGAACTAGTGATTATTTAAGGAAAATAAAATGATAACATCTTGAGAGTTTTAGAAAGTGATGCTTCATTACAGGAGGAAAAAAATGAACATATTTAATATACTTGAAGAAAGAACATGTAAGCCAAAGATTTTATGTCCATCAACCTTGACCCTGGAGTATCAAAGGGAAGAAACTGTTACTTGTAGCAAGAACTCAGAGAATATAGTTCCTTTGAGACTTTCAAGAGGAATCTACTAGCAAATGAGCTTCAGATGACCCAAACAGTGAGAAAGACACTAATATAGTGACTTGTGGTGAGAATTAAATACATAGTTACTTGCAGAACAAAAAAAGAAAAACAAAAAACAAAAAACAAAAAACAAAAAAAAAAAAGGGAAAGAGAATAGTAATGTGATTATAGCTCAACCATAAAAATGGGAGCAGGCTAAGAAGATCAAATGCAAAAACAATTTCATTTTGACTTAATCGCATTGGTGATGGCCATATTAACATTGTTATTCTGAAATTGTTATATATGTAATATGGGCTAAAGCAAATGAATAACTATAATATTTTAAAATTCTGTCATCTCCTATATCTTGAGAACCATTATTCTTTGAGAAGATACAAATGTAATATTGAAGTGGTTATGTAGAAAGGCAACAGTCTTGAGTTTAAATTGGAAGTGTCAGACAGTATATATTCATATTATAGACATCTGTTCATATAATTTTACTTAGATCTAACTCATCCTTTCTATAGGCTAAAAAATGTTATATGATTTTACCACAATTGATTCAAGAAAAAAAATATATATGCTCCCAATTTTCACTATTTACAAATCAAGTGGCACTGTATGTCTGAGTATATGGGGGCATCTTTTTGAATAAGAAATTCTTAGAAATAAATGCAGGGTAAAGAAATGTATTCTTTAATAGATAATAGATAATTGCCCTTCAAAAAGATTATATCAATTTCAACTTCCACTCTGCATGGACAAGAGTACTGTGTTCCCACACACTTGTTGCCAATTTATTTCCATTCCTACAGGGAAAATATTGCTTTGGTATATATTTATTTGATTGCTACAGAGATTGACAATCTTCTTATAAGTTTATAGGCTATTTCTTTTTCTTCTTTCGTGAATTGCCTACTTAAAATTTGAAGTTGAGTGTCTTTTTATTGTTTATTAGTGGGCACTTTCAACATATTATGGATATTTAACCTTTTCCAGTTTTAGATAAATATATCCTCTTTATCTCCATTTTTTTTAACATGGAGAAGGTTTAAGTTTTGATGTAGTCAGATTTGTCAATTTCCTTTCCCCTTTTAATGGGTACTGGGTTTTCCATAACATTTTTTTAAAAAAGATCTTTACCCCAAGTCAAAATAATTCTCTTATATTTCTTTCTAGTGATTTTACAGCAATATTTCTAATCCATTGAAATTTTATTTTTATGTGTGGAATAATATAGGAATCTCTGACGTATGTATGTATGTATATTTGCATCTATGTTTTAATCATTAATTTACCTTCCCAAAAGATAGTCAATTTTTCCAATACCCTTTATTAGTCTATCTCCCATTGATTTGAAGAGCAACTTTCAACTGACTAAATTATCATATGTAACAGGTGTTTTTTGTACTCCCTTCTGTTATACTGATCTATGACAATATCTTTGCTGGTACCATCCTTTCTCTCTCTCTCTTTCTCTTTCTCTCTCTCTCTCTCTCATTAAAGATGAAGGATAAGGAGTGTTTGTGAATACCCCATGAGCTACTTCAGGTGTTGCTATACTCTGACCCAATCCTTAGCAAACCCCTTTAATTATTTTAGATTAATATGAATTTCAATATCTAGAACTTGTTTTCCAAAGTTCCCTTCCTTATTACTCTTTGACATAAGTCTTCACTATTCCTGCACATCTGTTTTCCAAGTGACCTTAATTATCAATTTGTTCAAGTTAAAATGATTACTGTTGGGATTCTGATCGAAATAGCATTATATTCATGAATTAATTTGGGGTGGAGTAAAGAAATTTACAGCGTGTGTCTTCACATCCAAGAATATAATCTCTCATTTTAGGTCTTTTGAATATGCCTTTTAGTACATTTTCATAGAAAGCGCTTGTATTTTTCTTGTTAAGTGTAATTTTAGATGCATTATAATTGCTGCAGATATTTTGAATGTGGTTCTGCTTTCTACTATATTTTTTCCCCACTCTATTTTACAACTGGTTTCTGCTTGTATGAAGTCCAGCTATCACATTTAAAAATATTTACTCCAGAAGGCAGGAGGGAGAGTCTGTTCTTGGGGAGACCTTGGAGCTGGGGCAGTAGGGATGGGGGAGCCGTGTTGGGAGGGTCACAAGTGATCTTTTGCTCTTCTCCCGCATTTGAGGGCTGGCTCTATGACAAGGGGAGCCTCATTCCTGGATGAAATTTTCCTTCGCTTGAGCCTTGGGTACCACGAAGTCAGCATGTCAACTCATGAAGTGACCTTCCATAATCTCTATGTACCTGTGAGATTTGATTTAAAATGCCATCCCTATGCATGCCTTTCCAAAGCCTCTTTCCATAAGCTCAGAGATGAGGTATCCACAGTGCTTTTTTTTATTTAAGCATATTATGGGGGTACAAATATTAAGGTTATGTATATAGCCCATGCCCCCCCTCCACCCTTGAGTCAGAGCTTCAATTGTGACCATCCCCCAAACCTTGCACATCTCATTCATTATGTTTGTATATACCCATCCCCTCCTCCCCCCTCCAACCCGCCTGACACCCGATAAATGTTATTCCTTTATGTCCACTTAGGTGTTGATCCGTTAATACCAATTTGCTGGTGAGTACACGTGGTGCTTGTTTTTCCATTCTTGAGACACTTCACTTAGTAGAATGGGTTCCAGCTCTATCCAGGAAAATACCAGAGGTGCTATATCACCATTGTTTCTTAAAGCCGAATAGTACTCCATGGTATACATATACCACATTTTATTAATCCACTTATGAATTGATGGGCACCTGGGTTGTTTCCAAAACTTTGCAATTGTGAACTGTGCTGCTATAAACATTCGAGTGCAGGTGTCCCTTTTGTAGAGTGTCATTTGATCTTTTGGGTAGATGCCCACTAGCGGAATTGCTGGATCAAATGGTAGATCTACTTGCATCGCTTGAAGGTATCTCCATATTGCATTCCACAGAGGCTGAACTAGTTTGCAGTCCCACCAGCAGTGTGGGAGTATTCCTATCTCTCCGCATCCACGCCAACATTTATTGTTTGGGGACTTTTTGATGAAGGCCATTCTTACTGGAGATAAGTGATATCTCATTGCAGCTTTGATTTGCATTTCCCTCCACAGCGTTATTGGTGGCCCAGAACTATCAGTGACTATATGCATCTCATGCATGGCAGTATATGATGTGCACTCTGCAATCGCTCTTGGTAAAACTTCTCAATGTACTTTGCGACAAGAGAGCTTAGCTATTTCTCCTACCGTTAGATATTTTCAAGAGTTCTGGGATAGAGAATCTGCTGATTATATAATAGGTACCATGCTGCTAATTCCCTGTGGAAGTTGGTGCAAAATGGCACTGACATGGGTGGAACAAGACTGTGGGTGGTGAGCGAAGCCATGGGGTTAGTCTTTTTCGAGCCTACGTGTGTACACCATCTCTGGCTCTAGGGTAGGCTCAGCACCCAGTGGGATTGAAGTCACACACAGAGCCTTCACAATTAATACGGGAGAGTGCCTAACAAGTTGTACAATTTGGTTTAATGGGATGTCTGATGAGTGACACATGGTTGTTTGTCAACTAAAAATATCTTGAAGACCTTTGAGCAAACCAAGGGAGACCTCTCTCGTGTCACATCTCACAAACAGCTGCGCCCTGCCCTGGGTACACATAATTGCTGAAACCGATTCGGCAGGGCTGGAAGTGTTGATGCTGTCGTATTAATTTGCTCCATAAATCAACGCACGGGCTTGACAGCCTTTTAAAATCTTTATCATCGTGCATTTATTCTTTGTATTCTGAAGGCGACTTATCTGCCATTGATCCAAAGCAACTCGTATTCATTAGAGAAATATTTACTGAGCATCAACGGGGGCTGGAGATATAGGGCCTGGGACCTGTCTTCAAGGAGCTCACAGTCTAGGTGGGATCAGGGCAGTGATAGAGTCAGGCACTGATGTAGTGTTACTGCCACAAAGATAGATTCATTCATTCATTCATTCATTCAAAAACATTAAGACATGCTAAGGTAGAGATTTGGCCTCTGCAGATATAGATAAACAGAGGACATGGTGACCACTTCAGGGAGCTCAGTCTGGGATCCAGAAACAGACATATAAACAGATTATAAATAAGTAAAAGCTATGGCAATGCCTAGGGGGTACAGTAGGGCAGGCCAGAGTGGGAAGGGGTCATCTCAGGAAAGACTTCGTAGGTAAAGTGGTGCTTGAGGTAAGTCTTGGAAATGGTCTAGTGTTCGTATGCTGGACAAATGGGGAAGAACATTAAAAGTGGTAGGAATGGTGTGTGCAAAGGCCCTGGGGTAGGGTGGGGGGGGGTAGGAAGACTGTTCAGAGAGGGGAAGTAGCATGGCATGATGAGCATGGCGAGATGGGGCCGTGGTGACAGGACGGGCCAGAGAGCCAGGTGGAGATCATATCACAGGTGGTCTTGCCTGGCCAGCCAAGGAGCTGATCATTATAATCCCAAATCTCATTCACAGTCCAGGCCTTGTTTTTTCCTTCCTCAGCTTCCTCCCTTTAGAAATGCCGGCCCTAACTGTTTACATGCCGTACAACGCAATGCAAAGTCTCCAGCTTGAGAATGCTATGCACGTGAAACAACAAGCCTGGAATTAAGCTTGATTGCCCGTTTAGGAGCTTTTCGGCTTACTTACCCCTTCCCTTGTTTGTCATATTTTAGCACAGGCGACATCTGCTATTGAGCAGTGTGGTTGAGAGAGCAGCAGTGACCACTGGTACCTGAAGAGCATTATGCCATTTACCCGAAGGAGACTCCTTGCTGTCCTTGGGCATGGGAGATTTCCAGGGGGAAGGACCTTTCTATTAAATCCACCGCCCTGGAAAAGAGGTAAGGAAAATAGAGTCCCCCATAGGTTCCTTCTAGAATTTACGAACCTGCACTCTCCCCCCACCAAAGTGGAGGGAGAGGGAATCAGGGCAGCGTTCACAGGTGATCATGATTCAATGTCACTACCGCCTCTCACATAGATGGGTCAGACCCCGTCTCCCAGGTGAGGATGTTGATGTTTGGGTAGTTAAGCGACAGGCTCTAGACTGTTGTTTCTTTCCTTTTTCTTTATTTTTTTTGGAGACAGAGTCTCGCTCTGTTGCTCAGGCTAGAGTGAGTGCCGTGGCATCAGCCTAGCTCACAGCAACCTCAAATTCCTGGGCTCAAGCGATCCTCCTGTCTAAGCCTCCCGTGTAGCTGGGACTACAGGTATGCGCCACCATGTCCGGCTAATTTTTTCTATATGTTTTTAGTTGGCCAATTAATTTCTTTCTATTTATAGTAGAGACGGGGTCGCGCTCTTCCTCGTGCTGGTCTCGAACTCCTGACCTTTTAGTGATCCTCCCGCCTCGGCCTCCCAGAGTGGTAGGGTTACAGGCATCAGCCACCGAGCCCAGCCATAGACTGTTGTTTCTTAAAGGGTGGTCGGTGGATCATGCAGCATTGGCATCGCAGGGGAGCTGGTTGGAAATACAGAGTACCAGGCCCCACTTCAGACCGAGAGAGTCAGAATCTGCATATGGACGAGCTACTCCACCCCCTACACCCCTAGGATTCTAGGCTGAGTAAAGTCGGGGGAGCATCTGCCCTTAGAAGAGCCAGGCCACCCTGACTTCTAACTTTCCCCTCTTTCCAAGACCCATGTTACTTCTACATTTGGCTACTGTGTTCCTTCCTAAATATCATGAACAGTTTTGGCCAGGGATAATGGATAGGTCCTCAGAAAGTGTGTATTTCCACTTCTGATGTGAGTTCTAGGTTTAATATGCTGCTAATGTTTCATGACCCATCAGAATGGAAATATCGTCCATGAGGGTCCCGGAGTTGTAAGGCTATGAGAAAGTCTTCTTGGAGAACAGAACAGAAAATTCCTCATTCTAACAGGTTTCCGGGTGATTTTTATTGAAAAAAAATTCTGATGTATAAAAAAATCCCTATCTTACCAGGGCGATTTATTGGACAATGCTTGCTGATACTTTGTATTACAAAGTATTTTCTGCTTTCACCACTGGGTGTGTTTCTTCATTCATTAGTTCATTCATTTCACAAGCATTTGTTGTCTGTGCTATGTCCAAGAGGAGTAAGATGGGGTCACTATCCCCAAGGAAGGTCTGGAAGAGGAGACAAGTAAAATAATAATTAGAACCCAAATTAACATGTGATAAATTACAGCCCTTCTGTGTCACCAACTTTCTGCTGGTCCTAATTTTAAGCATTTTTTTTTTTTTTTCAGTACATAGGCCATGTATCATGTGAGTATCTCAAGTTTTTTGTTTGAAGGTATTGTCACCTTAGGTGTCGCCTTAGCTGGGGGATGGGGCATGGGACAGAGGAGGGGGTGGCTCTGCTGGGGGGCAGAGGGTGATGGAGGTGATGACCTTCATTCATTGATTTGACAAATGTTTATTGAGCCATAAACCAGGCACTGAGCTGGTGGGTATTAGGGTACTGGGGATTAGAAATGAACACAAGATCCTTGATTCCTGTCCTTAGTCTATTGGGGAAGATGCAGTGAAACATATAATCACACGAGGAGTCAACTAACTTCAGTTGTGACACATGTCTGGAGGGTGGAAGGTTCTGTGAGGGTGTGAGATGGGAGAGGCGACCCAGCCAGAAAGAAGCATTAAGAAGTGCTTCTCGGAGGCTATGACTCATGACCTGAAATTTAAAGGGAGAATACCGCAGGGAGGAGTGTTCCAGGTAGCAGGAACAGCAAGTGCAAAGGGCCAGGGGCACAAAGGAACCTAGTGCATTCCTCCAAATGAAAGCCCAGCGTGGCTGGAAGACAGGGGCCATGCTGGAAGTTAGTTGTTGTCCTTGCCCAGAATTTGTTTGAATAATGAATTTTCTCTTGACCTTGTGAGTGAAAGAGATGTGACAAAATACCGTGTTTCCCCGAAAATAAGACCTACCCATAAAATAAGCCCTAGCAGGATTTCTAAGCATTTGCACAATATAAGCCCTGCCCCAAAAATCAGAGCTAGTGATGGGCATGGCTACGCAGCGTGTCTGCACAACCCATGCATTTCGTCGCGGAGTGGTAAAGAAGACGAGCAGCCCTTCTCATCTGCCCCATGAGAGCTCTACTGCTCGATATGAGAGATTGGGGCCAATGGTTCTAAAGGAAATAGAGTCACGAGAAATTCAGGATGGAATTCGGAGTTTGGAGAGTTATGATGAGTTTCCAGAAGAAGATGACTTAACTGTATTTGAATAAATGTAGATTGTTGTACTGTACTTAAAAAAAAATAACACATACCCTGAAAATAAGCCCTAGAGTCTCTTCTTGAGGAAAAATAAATATAAGACCTTGTCTTATTTTCAGGGAAACACGGTAGAATGAAGCCTGGCCCGAGAGACCACTTACCAATTATTTAACCACAGGGATTGGCCTCAGTTTCTCCATCTGCCCAATGGGGCTTCTTCCCTCCCTGCTCCTTTCCAAGACGTTGCAGTTGGGAAAGTGCTTGGAAATGTCGCACAAGCTCTACCATATTTTTATGAGGTTTACCTCAGGGGAACATCTGCGGGGGGAAGCGAGGTAAAGCGGGTATGCTTGCTTGCTTTCGGCTTCCACGCTGAGGGATGGCGGTTAATTAAAAAGACGTAAGTTTTTCTTCGTGAGCACACAATAGCTTTTGGGGAAATGGCTGGCTGTCCCCAGCTGCCCGTACATGCCCAACTGGAAGCGGCAGACAAAACACTGATTATGACAGAGAGGCGCCGGGCTGCCAGCGTGGAGCTGCCAGATGCTGTTAGCACGTGGGAACAAAAGTGACCTTGGCAAGTGGCCCGCAGCGCAGTGGAGGTGGAACTTGGGTAGGGTGAGGCTCGGGGCTGGGGACAGGGCAGTTCCGGACAATCTCCAGCACGGGGACACTCCAGGGCATCGTCATTCTCAGGTCAGGGACCAGTGGGAGCCAGTGGCAGGCAGGAGATGAATCCAGGTTGAACGTTCAGGTGTGCTGTGGCTTGAATCATGTCTCCCCAAAAAGATATGTTGCAGTTGTGACCTCCCTAACTCAGAGACTAACCTTCTTTGGAAATAGGTTCTTTACAGAGCAATCACGTTGAAATGAAGTCATTAGGGTGGGCCTGAATCCAATAGGACTGGCGTTCTTACCAAAGGAGAAATTTGGACTCAGTGACAGATAGGCACAAAGGCCATGCGAGTGATGCATCTGCAAGCCAAGGGTTGCTGGCACACACCAGACTCTCCCTCAGGGTTGCTGGAGAGAGCATGGCCCTGCCCACACCTTGACTTTGGACTCGTAGCCTTCAGAATAGTGAGACAATATTTCCGTTGTCACAAACCACTTTGTCACAGCAGCCTCAGGCAACTAATACAACTTGCTTTCAATGAGAAGCATTCAGCTTCTCAAACCTCTCCAATAATGCAAAGCATAATGTTTTTGATACAGGTAGGGGTGAGGCCATCCCCACCCCTGCGAGTGATTGGCACTTGCCAATCATTCTGATATTTACTGAATGCTGGCTCTGCCAATCTGGGTGTGTGCCCCACTCTCTGAGTCCTGTGAAAAGGCCCAGTGGTGACAGCAGATACTTCTTAGAGAAGCATACTGGGTTGATTCCACATCTTTGCTCTTTTGAATTGTGCAGCAATTAACATTTGAGTGCAGGTGTCTTTTTGGTAAAATGACTTCTTTTCCTTTGAGTAAATACAGTAGTGGGATTGCTGGGTGGAATGGTAGATCTACTTTGAGTTCTTTGAGGAATCTCCGTACTGTTTTCCATAGAGGTTGTACTAATTTGCACTCCCACCAACAGTGTATAAGTGTTCTTTTCTCTCTGCATCCACGCCAGCATCTATTGTTTTTGGACTTTTTGATAAAAGCCATCCTGACTGGGGTAAGGTGATATCTCACTGTGGTTTTGATTTTCCCATCAATTCATGAATGAATTAACAAAATGTGGCATATGTAGTATACCATGGAATACTACTCAGCCATGAAGAAGGGTGACTTAATGCCTATTGCAACAGTTTGGATGGAATTGGAGACCATTATCCTAAGTGAAGTATTAAAGAATGGAAAAACAAACACCACATGTACTCACTATCAAATTGAAACTAACCGATGAACACACAAGTGCATAGAGGGAAGTAAATTTCAAAGGAAATCAAGCAGGAGGGGATGAGTGAAAACCTACCTAACAGGTACAGTGAACACTATCTGGGTGGTGCGCACAGTTTTACCATTGACTCGAGCATTACAAAAGTGATCCATGTAACCAAAAACATTTGTACCCACATAATACTTTGAAATTAAGAAAAAGAAGTTGATTCATAGGAGTTCTTTGTCTTTTATAAATATTAACTTTTATCTTTGGATATGTCAAAAATATTTAAAAAAATAAGAAAGAAAGAAAGAAAGAAAGAAAGAAAGAAAGAAAGAAAGAAAGAAAGAAAGAAAGAAAGAGAAAGAAAGAAAGAAAAGCAGACTGGGGCTGGTGTGGTGGCTCACGCCTGTAATCCCAGCACTTTGGGAGGATCGCTTGAGGCCAGGAGTTCAAGACCAGGCTGAGCAACAGTGAGACCCCATCTCTACAAAACATAGATTTAGCTGAGCATGGTGGCCCGTGCCTGTAGTCTCAGCTGATCGGGAGACTGAGGCAGCAGGATCCCTTCCTTGAGCCCAGGAGTTTGAGGTTGCAGTGAGCTATGATGACACCACTGCACTCTGCGTGACAGAGTGACACCCTGTCTCATTAAAAAACAAAACAAAACAGACTGGGACTAGATCTCAGCTCTGCTCTTCAGAGGCTGTGGGATCCAGGGCACGCAACTTCCCCAAGCCTCAGTTTCCATATCTGTAGGATTATAACACCTCCCTTGCAGGTTGTTGTGGGAATTGAGAATATTCATGTGCAGTCATTGGCACTGGAACTGCTAAACAACTATGATTGATGATCATTAGCACTGTCCTACCCAACAGCTGCTTCCTTCAGCCCCAGGCATTTTATGGCTGCAAGATTGGAAGTCGTAGCATCGAAGTTTAACTAGCACAACTGAGACCTCGGTGAAGGGAGAGTGGGCACGGCTTGCCCTTGGCACTCTCTCACTGCCCTCTCGCCTTGACCAAGGGCCTGGTTGCCTTTTACTGACCTCTGAACTCCGAACTCTGCCCCCTCTTTGCCGAGGATCTCTTTCCCACAATCCCCTTCTTCCTCATCCCATCCAAACTCACAGTTCCTCATTACGGTTAATCCAAACGGGATGCCTGAGCTGGGAAAGCAATCTGATTAAAGCAAAAACAAAAACATATTCAAAGATATGAGCAAATGATAGTTCATAATATTCCCTGGGATTTTATTATTTTTTAAAAAAATGGAGCTTGTTAATTTCCAAGAAGTTCTATAACGGTGGGGGGATGTGGGAAATATTTTTATGGTCTGGATTTTGGGGGTCAGTACCCCTTCCTACTACATAAACCCTAGAAAAAGAGCTAATGTGTCAGCAACGTAACACTTTATCTTTGAAAGGCTGCCACCGTGGTCTCTCCCATGCCAAGCCACCAGCTTGGCGTAGTTTTCTGTGCTCTTTGCAGGGTAAGAGGGTTGTTTGGATTAATCACATCAGCTTTGCTTACTTACTATTCCCAGAACTTGCTTTGCTTTTTGGCACTCCCGTGATATTGTTCCATTTGCCTCTTCTTTCTCCTAGTATTACCGTTTTAACATTAACTAGGTCAGCCCCAAACAGGACCTGTGCCTGGAAAATGTGGGAAACTTAATTCTAGTTATTGTCTCAAATCAGCAGTAAAAGAGAATTCCTCCCAGGGCTAGCTCTGGATGTGACCCCGATCTTCCCAGATTCTCTGACTTTTCACCTGCCATTCCCTCCACCTGGGATGTCCTTTCATGACCTTGAACTCTTGGTCAGCCCCTATGTATCTTGCAGGGCCCTGCTCACGTACCATCGTCTCTGAAGCCATCTGTGCTGCTCTGTATCCCTGCTAAGGTGCTTGTCACATTGCATTGTTCGTGTATCTCTCTATAGATTGTGAGGTTCTCGGGAAAGGGGGGGTGATCTAATTCAAAGGCCCTGGTACGTCGTTGGGATTATTAATAGGTAATGCACAAGTGAGTGGATAAATGGTGGCCAGAAAGAGGCAGGGGGAGACGGACGGACAGATGGACGGATGGGTGAAGATGTGGGCTAATGGCGGCATCTCTGCCCCTGCTTCAGCGGGGGCTGGAACTTACCTGCAAGTTTATGCTGCCTTTTTATGTTAATGCTCAACGTCTGTGGATACCAGGCTGCTCACAGCCAGTGTGAATGAGCCAGCCACCTAGATAGATAAAAGAAAGGGAGAGATGGAAGGATAAAAAGGGGGAGAGAGAGAGAGACATACAGACAGACAATGTGATTAAAACAACTTCTACTAAGGTATGAACAACTGGTAGTCCTCAACTTTCCCTGATGCATTTCATATATCAACTTTATAAACTCCAAAGATCGACTTGGGGGACCATGGGGGAAATATTTTTGATGGCTGCTTTGGGGGGGCAGCACCCCTTTGTTCTGCTTCTATCAGGGGTCAGGAGCTTGTTGTCCTACGTGTGTCTGCTGCTCGGGGTCTGGACAGCTCACCTCTCTGTGGCTCCTTCTCTCCTCCCTGCCTTGTTCTCCTGGTTGGATGGGACTGTTCTTCTGGGTCTCTGTGGGACCCCCAGCATCATAGGTGCTGGGGCGTGGCTGCACCAGATGAAGAGAGAGCCCGGTGGCACGTCCCCAGCTCACATGGGGCTGGAAGAAACATGTGCTCAGAATCTAATGCCCAGCCATGGACGCTGGCGGGGATGTCTAGAACGTGTGGCTCTCTTGTCGCTCAGCGTGCGGCAGCTTTCAGGTGGAGGCCCCAGTGCCATATCCTTTATTTCACGTGTTCTTCTTCTTTTGTTATCCATTCAAGGCGAGCTATGATTGAGACTGGAGAGCAAGGTGAATTTACTCTATTGTCTGAGCTGGCCAGCAACAGGTTCTTATAAAACCCACAGTTCTTAAGGGGAAGAGCTCTAAGACACAGTAGTCCTGAAGATCAATGTTGTACAAACATCTCTCTGCCCTTGTCTGAAGGTCAAGGGCAGGGCTGGCCTTTTTCTGGGGCTCACTACCTGGGGAGGCAGCCCCCACCTTCCACGTGTACAAACCAGCCAGAGAAACCCTCAGGCTGGATTAATCTGATGCCCGGCCCTGCAGGACGTTCGTTTACATTAGAGAAACGTACACAGCATATTAGGCACACAAATCCTTGCAAACTTGGCAACCTTAGGCCAGGCCCTCAGTTTCCCTCCTGGGTCTCTGTTTTCTTATCTGTACAATTGTTATAATTATACTGTCGTACCCACTGCATGGAGCCATAAAGGACCCCGTAAGTTCACACCAATTGTAAAATGTTAAACAAATGCTAAGGTTTGATGGTCATTATTATGAACCTAGCACCACCATCCATCTCAGAGCAGAGGAAATCTGCAGAGCGACCTGGAGAATTAATGGGACCAATGACATTTATCCCTCGACATCCATCTCTTCACAATTGTCTGTCTCGGAGTCTTTGGGATGAGATCATGAAGAGGAGTGGGCAGGCGTAGAATGGAAATTAGTTTCTGTTCTTGGTTTCAGCATTTCTGGCTGGGGGCATTGGTGTGGGTTGCTAAGGGGTATTGTTAGAACATGAAGCCGCTGAGTCCCTCGAGGAGGGCATTCCTGGCATTCAAGGCCTTCCCTTGTCTGCCCAACCGCCCCATCCTCTACTTCCTGCATCTCCCTCTTCTCTTGACTTGCCCATCCGCAGCATTGACATAAGTCTGCAACCTCCCAGGAACCTGTCTAGCCTTGTCCTGGCTCCATATTTTGGATCATACTGTGTTTTTTTTTTCCCCCAGAGAGTGAGAAGTTGTGTTAAGTCTGAGATTTTATCATGGCCAGAGACCCAGGAATTCCTAAATCCGGATCCTTATCAATCCTCCCTGTTATAATGGCCAGGAGAGAATTCTATGCATAGGACAATGAAAAAAAGATCAAAGTAAGATACATTGTTAATGGAGGAGCACTACGCTGGACACTGGGGAGAACTCTCGTGGACCCCAGAG
This sequence comes from Mirza zaza, assembly GCA_008750895.1. Lineage (NCBI taxonomy): Eukaryota > Metazoa > Chordata > Mammalia > Primates > Cheirogaleidae > Mirza > Mirza zaza. The sequence continues at coordinate 21,398 of VSMD01115383.1, read as the reverse complement.
ACCTCTGCGTACCCTGCTCCAGCCACGCGCTTTGAGACCAGACCCAGGCCTCAGCAGGGCCACCTTGCGGAGAGAAAGACTGCACCCAGGGCCCCAGCAGGGACGCTGTGACAGCAGCAGAACAGGAGAGAGGGCCCCAGGCTGCCCACCCTGGCTCTCTGTCTGGGGTGGCACCTGGGTCTGGCACGTGCTGGGGAAGGGGAAACAGGAAAAGGGACAGAAAGCCATGGCCCTGCTGCAAGTTCTGCCACCCTGACGTCACGGGGGGGAAGAGAGAGAAAAAAAGAGACCACATTCGCATGGGTATGACGCCACTTCCGGACCAGCGAGACTTTGTCCCCATGCTCCGACTTGATTTTAGCTACAAAAGCAAAATTTTTTTTTTATTTAGAGCAAGAAAAGATACAACTAATCATTCATTTTTTTAAAAAAATGAATAAATATAATATACAGGATAAAATCTCAGAAAAATAAGATCATTTTATTATTTTGTGACATTTCTCTAATATTTTTTTCCTATCATCTTTGCCTATGTACTCTCATTGCCTCTTCATAGTACAACACATTGGTAATTTAATTTTCCACAGAGAGAATAGTAATTCGGTCTTTCCTCTAGCGTGATTGATTCAAATGTATTTATTATTGATGCTTTGGAACAGTTCCTTTCAGCTTTGCGACTCTTTGTGGGTAATAGTATGCACATTTTAAGGCATGTTTTCAAATTCAGAAAAGCATCTATCAAATTTCTTTCATGTGAGATCTCTTGCAATTGCAGGGCATTTGAAATTTCTTATGCAGTTGCTAATCTTTTAAAAAGTATTTTTTAAAAATTGAGATATAATCCACATGTAATAAAATGTACCTCTTTTAAAGTGTATAATTCACAAAGTTGTGCAGCCATCATCACTATTTAATTCCAGAACTTTTTCATCAGCCCAGAAAGAAACCCTGAACTCATTAGCAGTCACTTTCTATTCCTTTGTCCCCCGGGCCCTAGCAACGACAATTTTACTTTCTGTCTCTATAGATTTGCCTATTTTAAGGGTTTCACATACATGGAACCATACAATATGTGGCTTTTTGTGTCTGGTTTCTTTCACTCAGCTCGATGATTTCAAGCTTCATGCATGTTGTAAAACTTTATTCATTCGTATGATGAATGAATCAGCCCTTCCTCCATGTATATGGCTAAGATCTCATGGTATGGATTTACACTTTATTTATCCATTTATAAGGTAATGGGCATTTTGGTGGTTTCCACATGTCGGCTATTATGAATAATGCTGCCATGAACATTCATGTACAATTTTTTTTTTTTTGCATGGACTTATGTTTTCATCTCTTCTCCTTGAAGGTAGGTTCAGGTTGGGGTTGGAGGTGTGGTGGGCTGGGGGAGGGGATGTTGAGTACCCAACAAAGGCCTTTCAAAGCCCCCTTCTTCCTTCTTTGATGGCCTAGATCAATGAAGGCCTAGCATCAGGCCTACATTGGGAAAAGTAAATGAATGCATGGGTTGCATTTCTAAAAGGTAGAAAATGAAAGTAATTTTATTTAGCCATAAGAGGGAAGATGCATTCTTATCATTTTAATGATTTAGTGTGGTGTAGTGCTGTATGAGGCAGCATCTCAGCTCCACTGCTAACTAGCTGTGGGTTTTGCCTGAGTCACTTAACCTCTCTGCGCTTTGATGTCATCATCTGTAAAATGGGGAGATAGCAACACTAGTACCTTCCCGGGAGCTGTAGTAAGGCCCAAGCATGATAGTGCATCTAACACACTCAACAGGGTCCCTGGCAAATGCTTGGTCTCTTATAAACTTTACTAACCTTATTCGCCTTCTGTAGGAGTGGAAACATGTCAATGAGGATAGTGCCATAGTCTTTGGCCACTAAAATATTAATTCCTGGGGCATGATTGAGGAGCAGCAGGCAAGAAAGGGTGCGCAAATGTGTGAGCCTAACTCAGTTTGCACCCCAGACCTCAGCCTGGCCAGAACTGCTGGGCAGCAAGCTGGTGTGGCCTGCAAGGCGTGAAGCTCAGTAAGTGTTTGAAGACCCCTGGTCAATTTGTCCCCACAATGCAGTGTGTGGGGGTGTGACGGACTTTTGTAAGGAAATACGCTGGCTTCAGTTGTGAAATCCCCCCGTGTGTTTAGAAGCTTGGGTTTAGTCTCTTCCGAGGTCTTCTTTCCTTAGAAGCTTCCTACAAATTGAGATTTGCCAAAACAGTTTTTGCTCAGAGAAAAGAAATTGGGTTATCTGTCAACTACCTCCCATTTCTTTTGCCAAAAGTCCTACCAATTTTAACCCGAGACAAAAATAATGCATATATTTTTTCTTTCTAGAAAGTAGAATGTATGAATCATCTGGAAGGCAGAGGAGGAGTAGCAAAGCCCTAGGGAATCTGTTCTATCTCTCTACCTACCTATCTGTCTGGATCTTTTTTCCTTAAAAGCAATGCTTTTTCTGTTTTCTTCCCACCTGCCAATATTCACCAATATTTAGTGTATGTCAGGCACCGTTCAGGGAGTTGGAATAAAGGAAATACACAAGAGGAAAAGAAATTGCAACGTAATATATAAGAAATACAGACATGACTCTGAAAAAAACGTCACAGAACAATCTAGAGATGAAGTGGCCTTTGGGTTTGAAGGATGGGTAGAAGCTGCACAGTAGGAGGTGGAGAAAGTGGTACCAGGTTGGGGGGACTTGGTTTTCCGAACTACAGAGGCATCCTGGGGGGTCTGGGGTGGAGGGTGTGAGGTAGGGATTTCTGGGAGGTGAGGTTGGACCAGAAGGGTCTTGAATTCTGTGCTAAGACATTTGAATTTTACTCCATAATCTTGATAAACTAGGGACGTCGTTTAAGCAGGGAAGCGACTATGTTTTCCAAAAATCACTCTGGCTGTGGGGGTGGCAGATGAGATGGTGGGGCTGGCGTAGGGAGGAGATGGAGATCACAATTAAAAGACTCTTTTCATCATTAAGCCTCTAATCAATAAGCAATTCACTTGAGCTCTGCCAGCCTTTCGTCAGATAATCCAGGCCATGACCCAGGCTCGACGTCATTGGAAATGCATGAAAATGTATTTTCTTTTCTTTTCTTTATGTGGCCTGGTGAACTTTATTTTATTATATTTCCTTCCTATTGCCATCGAGAACCCTGGAGCCCACTTCCCATCACACATATATTCGAATGCTCGAAACACATGTCACAGAGACAGCCCGTTAAAATGTGACTTGATTTTATGTGGCTTCAAATACAAAAAAAGGTCACACCGTGTTCTATTTGAGCCCTGCAATAAAAATGTAACTCTGTTCCTCGAGACAAGTGGGTCTAAGAGGTGGATGCTGCTTGTCTACTGGGTACCCTGGTGAAAGGCCACAGGTCCCTCTGGGGAAGCCTGGGGTGGGGACAAGGGAGATTCACAGTATAAGCTGTTGGTAGTGGACCAAGCCCTTCCTCAAGGGGACCTGGCTTGTCCTTCATTCAAGTGGTTCTGGGTCTGTAGCTGGCTCAAGTGTGGGAATTAATTGAGGGTTTGTGATTCTCTGTTCTTGCGATTCGACTAATAAGACTTTTGTTCACTTCACTTGGAAGTTTCCTGCTGATGCCGATCAAGAATTTAGTAGGGTTCCCATCTATTTCACTCCTAGCAACACCACGATTGGCTAACACCACAAGTCTACAAGAGTCAGGCTATCCTGACTGTCACTTTGTGCTGTTCCTAGTTAATGCCCACCTTACTGATCGTGGGGACAATCCATCTCTTGGTGGAGTTGATGCTGTGTGAGTAAGGTCCCTGTGAAGACCCTATTGGGATCTGGTCACCTTGGGATACAGGGACAAACACGAGTGTCCAGCCCTGCGGAGCTGCCAGCTCTGTCTCTGAACACAGCTGCTGGTGACACTCTCTGCACCTCTCATCTGATAGGCACCAGGTCGGTGTCAGCGGCTGTCAGTTCAGTGGACTGCCTGGGCTGGTCCTTCTGTCCCCAAGGTAGGGGATGACATTCACCCTTAGGCCATGGCCTTTAGTAAATCAAAGCCAGACTTAAAAGTTTGATCTTGGTAAAGAGACAAGATGGGCTTGTTCACGTGTGTTTTCCCCAAATACAACCGTTGACTTGATTTAGAGCTTCTTAAAGAAAAGTAGCTAAAATCCACAATTAATTTAATAAACTGAGAGTTGACAACCTCCAAAGTGACAATGCAGGTGTCTTCCACTGACTGGCAGTCCTAGTGAGCGTGGGCGGGTGGGATCTCTTGGCTGCACTATACCGGGCAGGGACCCTGTTTTCTAGAATGCTGCACCCTTCTCCCTACCCCTTTCAGCCCAGAATGTGGGTTCAGGGGCACATCGAGTGCTCGATCAGTGTAGTTATTGAACCACGGACCCTTTCCCGATACTCCAGGGCACCTGCATGCTGAGTCACCTGGGTGCCTTGGTTGTCACGGTGTTCACCTGAGCACACGTCCCCCGAGAAGGGCCCAGCTGCACCTGGAAGGAGGAAGACCACTGCTTGGGTGAGCAGCCAACGCAGTCACCTGAGAATGCTTCCAAAGCTCAGAGCTGCCCAGCGACGGGAAGAGAGAAATGTGCCTCCTTTGCCACGAAGGGACACAAATCTTCCCGAGGGTGCCTATTGATTTCTTTCTTCCTCCTGAAAGATTTTCATGGGCTTCCAAGAATCCGATATCGCCAATAGGCCTGGCAGGAGCTTAGCTTTCCCCTGGATTCTGGAAGGTCGTGCGTGCCATCCACACCACGTGACACCGCAGTTAGGTCCCTGCACCTGCATAAGCCTCCATCCTCCGCGTTCGTCTTGCATTTTGATCGTGATAACAGCTAATTTTGTTGAACGTTTAATAGGAGACAAGCATTGTTCTAATCACTGTATGTGCCCTGTGAGATGGATCGTGTTATTGTCCCCACTTCACAGATAAGGAATTGGAGGCCCGGAGAAGTTAAGCCACTTGCCCAGTAATAACTGACACAGCTCTTTCCAAGTCTGAGACACCTTCCACCTTCCATGTGCCAAGTTCTTCACATTTTCTTTATTTAATCTTCCCTGCTCTAGGCACTAGTGTTATTTACGAGGAAACTCAGGCACGAAGAGGGTAACTCCTTCAAGGTCACGGCGAGGATGTGTGGCAGGCTTGGACAGTCCCTTGGCTTGGGCTCTCTCAGGATGTATTTGGAGAGAATGACTTGGTTATGTTTTGGGGCTTAGACGTGTTGCCTTCCAGCATAGATGAATTGCCTAAAATGATTGTTATGCCGTGTTCGTAATTTATTTCCATCTCGGAAGCCAGTCTGCAGAAACTTAAAATATATCAGACTAAAATCACTAAATGAGATTTCTACAACCTTTTTGGAATGTAATCTGCAATATCTATTAAAACAAATAACACGCTTGTCTTTCTTGTTCAGCATTCCCTGTCTGGGAAATTCTCCTGTAGAAACAGGAGCACCAGGGAGATTAGGTGTATGATTGAGGAAGATTTTGCAGCATTGTTTATAATGACAAAAACGGGGGAGAATCTGACAGCTTATCGCCAGTGCTTATGTGCGTGTGTGTGTGCAAGTATGTGACTGAGACAAATGAACGGATTGATAAATTGTCCATTGTTTATACAATTGCATGTTGTACAGCCATGGTCTATATTTTCTGACCTGGATGGAATATCGTTAGGTGACAGCAGCAAGTAGCAGAAACATGTGCATAGGAAACTCCCATTTTTTTTTAAAGTGCCACATCACTTCCTATATACATGTGGAGAGGATTTATGTTTCTTTGAGTTGTAGAATAAAGCAGAGGGATGCAGAAAGACACACCCCTGGCTCTGAATGTTCATTGCCTGGGAGGTGAGGGTAATGCAAGGGGAAGGATGAAATTGGGGGCCATTGTTAATATTCTGTGTTGTTTTACAGGTAGTGGTGAACATGTGGTACCTTTGAACCCTTTTAAAAAACTAAAAAAAAAAAAATCGAAGTGTAATTTGCATAGCAAATGCTCAGGTCAGGATGGGCATGCGCAGTCAGGGGTTCATCTGTTTGGGTTTTGTTAGCTTCTTGGATCTGTGAATTGGTATTTTCTGATTGATTTTGGACAATCTTTGGAATTTCTTCTTTCCATAGTTTCTTTTTTTGACTGAATCTTTCCTCTACTTTTGGCCCTCTAATTATTTATGTGTGTTAGACTGCTTGATATTATCCCATATGCCACTACTAAGGCTTTGCTAATTTTTTTTAAAAAAAATTAATACGATTTATTTTTGGAGCAGTTTTAGGCTTAGAAAAATTGACTGAAAAATACATCCAGTTCATATGCCCCTCACCCCCACCCTGAGGCTTCTGCTAGTTTTAGCATTTCACATTAGTGTGATCCATTAGTCACAATCTATGAGCTAATGCTGGTGTGTTATTATTAACTAGAATCTGTAGTTTTCATTGGGGTTCACTCTTTGCGTTGTATATTTTACGTATATTTTGACAATTGCATGGTGACATGCATTCGCCATTACAATATCATACACAATAGTTTCACTGTCCTAAAAGCACCTTACGCTTCATCTATTAATCTATCCTTTTCTCTCCCCAAACTCCTGGCAACCACTGCCCTTTTTACTGCCATTTTGTCTTTTCCAGAATGTCATGTATTTGGGCTCATGTAGCATAGAGGCTTTTAAGATTGACTTCTTTCACTTTAGTAATATGAATTTAAGGTTCTTCCATGTCTTTTTTGTGATTTGGTAGCTCATTTTTTTAAACTACTAAATAATAATCCATTGTGCAGATGTTTATTCATTTATTCATCTGTTGAAGGATGTCTTGGTTGCTTCCAAGTTTGGGCAATTATGAATAAAGCTGCTATAAACATTCACCTGGAGGTTTTTGTGTAGACATAAATTTTCAACTCATTTTGGTAACAGCGAGTATGATTAATGGATCATAAGGTAAGAGTGGGTTTAGTTTTTTAAGAAACTGCCTAACTGTCTTCCAAAGTGGCTGTATCATTTTGCATTCCCACCAGCAATGAATGAGTGTTCTTATTGCTCTAGAACCTTGTCAGCATTTGGTATTGTCAGTGTTTCAGATTTTAGTCATCCTAACAGGTATGTAGTCGTATCTCATTGTCATTTTAATTTGCAATTCCCTAATGACATCTGATGTTGAGCATCTTTTCATGTCTATTAGCCATCTGTATATCTTCTTTGGGGAGGTGTATGTTTGGGTCTTTTGCCCATTTTTTAATTGGGTTGTTTTCTTATTGCTGAGTTTTAAGAGTTCTTTTTATATTTTGGATGCCAATCCTTTATCAGACATGTTTTGCAGCGATATTTTTCCAGTCTGTGTCTTTTTTTTTTTTTATTCTCTTGACATTGTCTTTTATAGAGCAGAAGTTTTTCATTGTAACAAAGTCCAATTTATCAATTTTTTCTTTTATGGATAGTGCTTTTGGTATTTTAACTAAAAAGTCATTACCAAACCCAGGGTCATCCAGATTTTCTCCTATGTTATCTTCTAGAATTTGTATAGTTTTGTGTTTTACATTTAGGTCTATGGTCCATTTTGAGTTAATTTTTGTGAAAGATGTAAGGTCTGTATCTGGATTCATTATTTTTTTTTAACATGTGGATGTTCGTTCAGTTGTTTTGGCAGCATTTGTTGAAAAGACTATCCTCTCTCCATTGAATTGCCTTTCCTCCCTTGTCAAAGATCAGTTGACATGTTTGTATATGCTTTTTTATTTTGGATTTTTATCTCTGTGCTTGAGTTTGCATAGTTTCCATTATCCCATCTTAAAGTGTACTGATCTTTTCTGCTACAGTATCCAATCTACTTTTATGTCCCTCCACTGAATTTCTCAAGGCAGATATTTTATTTTTTGGTTTGCAAATTTCTCTTTGGTTCTTTTTTATAGTCGCCATATCTCTACTGAAATCCTGCGTCTATTTACTGATTATATTTATGTTTTGCTTTAAATCTTTAAACATATTTATGACAGCTGCTTTAAAACACTGGTCCGCTCCTTTCAACAACTCTATTATTCTTGCTCTGTTTCTGTTGACTGATTCTTCTCCTGGTTGTAGGACACATGTTACTTTTTCACGTGATTAGTAATTTTTGATCATATACTGAGGATTACTTTGTTGAGTTTCTGAATTTTGTTATTTTCCTTTAAGGAGTGTAGACTTTTTTTTTCCTGGCAGGCTGAAAACAGGATGCAAACCACCTTCATCCTTTTAGGCTTTTATAAAAGCTTTCCTAGGGTGGTTTTAGAATAGTTCTTCCTCTGGGTTAGAGTGATGAGATGTGTTCTCTCCAGGTTCTCAACTGAATGGCTAGGATGTTTGTGATTTATCTTGACCCTAGTTGGTGGGAACTATTATGACTACCAGCACTATGGGATCCCCATTCAGCTCACAACTACTCAGTAGTTGTTTTTAGCCAAGTCTTTGGTGTCTTGTCCTGTGCAAGTGCAGTTTGGTATTTGACCAAAGACTTAACAGGACCTTTATGTAGATTTCTGGAGCTCTTTTTTTAATGTGACTCCCTTTTCCTCTTTAGTATCTTACCCCACAGATTCCAGCTGCCTCAGCAGAGCTCTGATGTTTGTTTCCTAAGTTCTTAGAGATGACTGTGGCCTGTTTGGGCTCCATTTCCCTGCGTGATCTGGATGGTCAGTTCAGGCAGAGAGCCAGGGCAGTGTGGAGCTCATCTGTGGCTTCTTCTGGGTCACATTCATTGGGCCGTCAATGAGAGTCTTAGGATTGTACTGGGAAGGGGCTCTTTCATTTATTTATTAATTTATTTTTAATTGACGAGTAAAAACTGTGTATATTTATGGTGTACAGCGTGATGTTTTGATACATGTATACATTGTGGAATGGCTAAATCAAGCTATGAAACATATGCATTACCTCATATGCTTAGTTTTTTGGTGTGTTGAGAACACTTCACATTTACTCTCAGCCCTTTTGAAGTATAAAATATATTGTTATTAACTGTAGTCACCATGCTGCACAATAGATCTCTTGAACTTACTTCTCCTGTCTAACTGAAATTGTGCGTACTTTGACCAACATCTCCTCAATTCTCCCATCATATATAGCCTCAGGTAACTGCCATTTTACTCTTTTTTTTTGTATGATTTTGACTTTTTTACACTCCACATAGAAGTGAAATCATGTAGCATTTGTCTTTCTGTGCATGGCTCATTTTTCTTAACATAATGTCCTCTGGGTTCATCCATGTTGTCACAAATGATAGGATTTCCTTCTTTTTTAAGGCTGAATAGTAGTCCATTGTGTATATGTAGCACAATTTCTTTATCCATTCATCCATTGATGGACATTTAGGTTGATTCCATATCTTGGCTATTATGAATAGTGCTGCAGTGAACATGGAGTGCAGATATCTCTTCAACATACTATTTCATATCTTTTGGATATGTGATCCAGGGATTTCTGGATCATATGGTTGTTCTATTTTTAATTTTTTGAAGAACCTTCAAACTGTTTTCTATAATAGCTGTATCAATGTATATTCCCACCCAAAGTATACAAGGGTTCCTTTTTCTCCACATCTTTGCCAATATTTGTTATCTTTTGTCTTTTTGATAATAGCTATTCTAGCAGATGTAAGGTGATCTCTCAATGTGGTATGATTCTGCATAGGAAAGGGGTTCTTTGCATTTGTGTTGTCTCTCCTGCACGCCCCCCCCCCCAAGTTCCTGGGTCCCTGGGTGCTAGTGGCCTCTGCTCTTCCAGCGTGTGGCATCCCCAACTTGGTGAAGGGAGAATTTCTTTGACCAGGAATCTCCCTTGATGACTAATTATCTTGTCTCCTTCTCAACCACAAGTTTGAGGCTTCTGGCAAATTATTTTTAGGAAGCAAAACTAGGCAGATGGGAGCCACCAATGTGATCATTGGGAATGGCTTCCTCCAGTTCCCAATTTAGAATATTGGACAGTCAACTAGAAATAGCTGTTGGAGATTTCTTATGCTGGGTCTCTGATTTTTAAAAATGGTGGTACATGCAGGCCTTGAATCTAGGCTTATAAGTCTAGCAGAACACTTTCCAACTAATAATGGACTGCTTTTTGGTAGAGTAAAAAAAAATGGGTCTCTCTCAAAAGAGAGGCTCTATGTGGAAAACCTGGGGTGCAGACATGAGGAACCATTGCAGTAGAGTGACTTTATGCAGTGGAAATAGATCAGGAGAACCACAATTAGAGACTGTGTTACCTCCCACCCAGTACTGCAGCAAGCAGTGGTGGATGTTGCCAGACAAGAAATCTTAAATAGGGGGTTTTAGTGATGTCCAAACTGAAGTGTCTAACATGACACTTTGTTTGCTTGGCGAGACAGCCGGGGTGGTTTGGTAAGTTTTCAAGATAAAGCAACGCTTGGATTATCACATTCCCAAGTCATGACTAAGAGGATTCAGGCTGTCTAAATAAAGGGAAACAATCCTATTTAGTGGTCTCCCAATGTAATTAAATCGCCAAGTCAGTAATTTCCTATATGTGGGACACCCCATGCGTGACTAACACCTTTGTTCCCCAGACAAAACACGCTAAAGGAAAGAAGGAAAAGAAACAAAACAAAACAAGAGGGCTATTTCTACACGCACCCCTGAGAATTTAGCCTTGAACTCGGCGTGTTTTATTACAAACTCGTACCTAAGTTAGAAAGTGCTGAGAAAGTCACCCGTTTTGGTGCCGAATGCTAATCAGAATCCTGGCAAAAACAGCAGGCTGGGCTCACTCATGAACTTGGGTGGGAAAATCTAAGTAACTTGCCTGGAGAATCAATGGAGAAGCAGGGAACCAGGACTTGACTGTGGGCTGTCTGGGCTCTGGCCCCCACTGGACCAGGCCTTACTGCTGGAAGCCAGGTCTCTTGCCACGTGAACATTTGGTGGATATTGATTTTACCAAAGACATGGAGACATCAGTCTGAGCTGGGGCTGGGTGTTTATGTCCTCCCTTGCTGTTTGGGTCAAGGAAACGGGGAGGTGATGCATAGGCAAAAAAGTTCCCATCCTGCGTCTGTGGCTTGGAGATAATGCTAGAAAGAACAGAGGTGAGGGGCAGCTCGCAGCCCAGGGAGCTCTACGAGGCTGGAGCGGGCTCTTCCCAGAGCCAGCCTCCCTGGGAGAGACAGCCAAGCTGGTGGGTTTGATTTCAGCAGGAGGAGGTGAAAGGAAAGGCCAGGCTGTTTACTGAGCTAGGCTCATGAAAGGAGTTGGATATTGGCAGAAATTTCAAAATCTGACTACGGGATGGAGCTATTTATGTTGAAAACATTTGAATGACTCTTTCCCCCCTTCCCTTCTTCCACAATGTAAGATGGGCAGACTTCCAGGACTGCCTCCGCACCCAGCCAGCCTCCAAAAGCCGCCTGGCTCTCTGTCTGCCTAAACTGCAAGGAGCCCGATTGAATAAATGCCCCAGCAGAGCTTCCTGAGCGCTCAAGTTTAATATGCACTTGACCTCTTTGTCTTTCAGAAATGAAATTTATTGAGCTTGGATTCCAGCGCCCCCGGCCCCCACTAACATCTAATTAACCAGACCTCACTTTGACATCAAAAGTGCGGAAGAAAATGAGGAGATGTATTATGATGTTCTCTCTGCAGGAGCCCCGAGGGAGGGGCAGGGGAGCCGAGCCAGCGGTCTTTTGAAGTATCCCAGTTGGTGGTCTGTGGTTCTGCCAGAACACGAGATAAGCAGGTCATCTTCCTTTGCTGCTTTCTGTTTTCCCAACAAAGAGCAATTATCTTTTTGGTTGTCACTGACTCTTCTTGGCCTGAATTTTCCAGGCTCTGAATCTGAGTTCCTTTGATGCACCAGGAGACCAGGGTGCAGCCAACATATAGCATCCCCCCGAACCCCAAATATTCTCCTACTACCTTGTCACTGTGCCCGGGTCCCCACCATGCAAACCCCTCCTTTATCATCGGGAGCACTGTGTGTGTCCAGAGAACACCATGAAAATACATCATCAGAGACAGGGGAATGCGTTAATCATCCACAAGAAGTAGAATCATGGCCCGTTGGAGTAGAGTTTGAGAACTACTGATTTAGTGGAATTTCCCATTTTTAGTGGGAGGCTGCAAAGATAGAAGAAAGGAAGGCAAAATTTGAGATTTGTTGAAAGCAACTGAAAATGACTACAGATGCTTTCTTTTCTATTCGTCTGCCTCTGGAGATCTTAACTTGGGAGGGTGCTGATCATGGCTTACCCTTGGGACGTGGGGCACTAGCTACTGGAAGGAAGCAGAAGGGGACTTCTGGGATGTGCTGGGACTTCAGCTGCAGGAGATCACGGGGACAGTGCTGAGCAGGCCTGGGCAAGTCATGGCTACACAACCCGAGCAAGCACTGCAGGGCTCACCTAGACAAAGGAGGGGCAGAGGGTTGTGGGCACTTTGCACTTGACTTTAGGTCATGGTGCTTTTTAAAATGACCCCATCTGTCAGATAGAATAAGGCAGGAGCAGTGTTGGGAATAGATGCATGATGTCCCCCTTGTTTTAGAGATTTACATGAGATGATATCCACATGACACTTAACCCAGTGGCTAACACACAGTGTGTGCTCAATAAATGGTATCATTCATCATCATTATTGTCAGATAACGCGGATAAGAGGGAAGGGGATACATTTCAGAGCCTGGCTCAGAGGAAGGGATGGAGAGGAAGGCAAAGGACAGGGCAGAGGTCAAGGATGCAGAGAAAGTAGAGGCAACCCTAGTGAACCCCAAAGCCCAGGCTTGTGAAGTCTCAAAGTCTCTCTCTCCTGGGAAGAAAGGGAAGAGGAGCAGGAACATGGAGCCTGTTGTTTGCCTCCAACAAGTTCCACATGGTCAGGGACATTTCTGACTCGCTCATAGTGGCAGCTAGGGCCAGGAACACAGTGTGGGACACATAGTAGGAGCTGGCAGCAGACATTGACACTCTGCCCATATTGCCTAACTCCTATCATTGTAAGGCCACCTGACCTGCTTTCCAACTGCCAGCTTCTACATTTCTTTGCTTGAGGACTTTCTCAAGTTGCTGGAACCGACTTCGCCCTGCTGAGCGGGAGACCCAAAGTAAGGGAATTATACCACCAGGAAGGCCGTCTTCAACCACTGAGTGGGGGTATAAATACCCCAGCTCCCTCCCCTTTCTGGAGGATAAGTCTAAAGCATGGGCCATTCCTGGAATCTCAGAGGTTACTGCAGGGGACTTTATAACACATCCCTTACCGGCTGCCTTCTCTTCCTTGCTAACTTTTCTTCTCCTCTCCAGGTGTTCTCTTCACCTCCCAAACAAACTGCTGGCACTTGAATTCTTTTTGGAGGGTCAGCTTCTGGGGGAATCTGAACTAAGTCAGTGCTCAATAGCTAGTTGTTGAGTAAATGGATAAATGGGTAATCTTGGCCTGCCCAGTGCCTGCAGTTTTGGCCTTCTTACTTGTCACTTCATTGCAGGAGTCTCTGGTGCACAAGGGTTGCAAAAGGGGCATCTATAGACTCAGAAAAACACACCTCAGGTGTGTTCCAGGTGTCCCAGGAACCCCAAGTTTTGTTCCCCTCCCCTGCCCTTTGTTTTTTGTGTTGCTTCTTTTTTCTAGCATGATTAAGAGGGAAAAAAAGATTTTCTGCTGCAAAGCCCCCAATCTTGGGTGTTCTGCTTAGCAATCCATCTTGAATCAAGGAGGCCTGCCTCTCTCCATCTCTCATCCTTAATGATTCTTAATGGAATCAGTCAAGAAACTCACCAGACCTTTGTAGCTTTATCTCCAAGAAAGGCTGGGACGATGGGATAACAGTATCCGTCATGCAAGACAAAAAGAGCCATATGCAGAGAGACGACCAAAGTGGACAGATAGAATCTGGGTGTCTGGGGAATCCAAGCTGCTGCCGAGGCCTTCCTCAGAGAGATTCGTTAAACAACCTCCAGGTCTTGTACAATTAGATGACAACATTTATTTGCAAATAGGAAGGGTGATGGTGACAGCACTATAATTTATGTCTTCAATAAGTGGCTCATGCCCAGCTTCAGAATGGATCCATTGCCATTCAATCTTGCCCCTGGTTTTCACATTTTTGCATTTGTATTGGGGACATAAGTGACAAAATAGAGCATGTGACAGGCCAAGTTGTTGTCAGCTTCGTTTTCGGATTGCTGATCCTGCTGGTTTCTGATGAGATAATTACTCCATTTTGTGTGTGTTTCTTGCTTCTCTTACTGCAAATTGTGCAATATTGCAACTGTCTCTGGAGTATTCTCTTCATGCATTTGCAGAGGGAAGGAGCAGGTAGTTATTACTTTGTTACTTGGGGTTGGAAATTTCCCAGTTTAGGCAAGGAAAATTCTGGAACCTCTTATCGGACAGAAGGTCCAAGTCATCTTATTCATCTCACATTCAAATGGTCAAGTTGCCTCGTTAGTGTTGCCACTGAATGTCACCTTTCTTTTGGAGGGAACATACACTGCATTGCCCAAACTAGAACCTTTTTGAGGATGAAAGTATGTGTTATTAATAATAATCCTGGGATATGTAAATTCAGAACACTGGGCCACATGGGCATGTTACCTTTTGTGTTGTACACCCCTAGTGCTGGGGAACTTTTAAAACCTGACAAAGTGTACAGGCCAAAAACCTATAAGACACCCCATACTTAATGGGGAAGCATAACCATTTTTCTTAAAATTAAAAAGACAAGAATATCTAGTTTTACCTTTTATTTTCAATATGATAATGGAGGTCTTAGGCATCACAGTGAGAGAAGAATTTAAAACAGGAGACATAAGATTGGAAAGAAGTAATGAAATTGCCATTTTTATGGACTATTCTTCTTGTCCACAAAGCAAACCCAAGAGACTCTAAAGACAATAATTACAATTGAAAAGAGTTCATTAAATTTGTTGGATATAAGATCATTTACCAAAATAAATTATATTCTGTATGCCAGCAAGAATAAGCCAGTAAAACACTATCTACAATAGCAGCAAGAATGTAATGTGCTTAGGAATCAATATAATGAAAGCTGTGTATGACTTAATTATAACACTTAAAGAAAACCTAAATAAACAGATAGATATACCATGTTCAAGGATATGTAGATTCGATATTGAAAAGATGTTGGTTCTTCCCAAATTAGTTTATAAGTTCAACACAATTTATTATCCATATGAAAAAAATGAGATTGCTAATTCATACACAAAAATAAATTCTGGGTGAATTGAACTCCCCAAAACAAAAAGCAAAACTTTAAAACCTTTAGATAAATATTTAGAAGGATATCTTCATGACCTCAGTGTAGAGAATAATGTTTTTTTTTTACATTGAATGCACATAAATGGATTAATTGTGATCCTAGGGTTAGGTACAGTTTCACCATTTTTCCTGGCTTGTATTTGTTACATTTGGCTATCATTAACAATGCAATAAGCACCTGCAAGCCCATTGTCTAAAACAAAAACTAGTACCTCGGGACAATAACCCATACCTGAAAGTATGGCTTCCTCACACCCCAGCTCTTTGCTTTTGCAGCAAGAAGGAAGTGTCATTCTGGATCATATGATCATTGTTCTGCTCCTTTTCTTTTTATAGATTATAGTTTTATTCTATTTAAATTTTCTTACAAGTGTGTGTTTTTAATTTAGTTGTTTTTAAGTTTACAGAAAGAGTATCAAGCTGTTCTTAATCTTCTGGGAATTACTTTATTCACTTGATATTATGTTGCTAAGGTTTTTCTATATTATTGTGTCTCACTGTAGTTAATTTGTTTGACTGTTTTATAATATTTGTGAATATACCACAGTTCATTGGTTCACCTTCCCAGGGACGGACATTTGGTTGTTTCCAGGGTGCCTATTTTTAGGCACCATGCTGTGATGAGCATTTTTGTATAGTCTTCTGCTGCACATATGCAACAGTTTATCTTGGGTATTCTTAAGTGTAGACAAAGATCTGTTGACAAAATAAAAAAGTATTGATTATAAAAACTATTGGTAAATTTGACTTTATTAAAATTAAGAACTTTTGTTTTTTAAAAGATACCTTAAAGAAAGTAAGAAGACAAGTTATAAATTGGGTGTAGATATTCGCAATATGCACAGCATATAGAGAATTAGTATCAGGAATATAAAATCGCTCTTATGAATCAAAAAGAAAATTATAAACAGCCCAATTAAAATGGGTAAAAGACACGAGTCAACATTTTGCAATATAAGACTATACAGAAGGCCAATAAATACACAAAGAAATTCTTAGCATAATCAGAGATATGGGAAATGCAAACTAAGGCCTCCATGAGAGAGTGTTTTCATCCATTCAATTGGCAAAAATTAAAAGTATGCAAATACCTAGTAAGAGAGTGGATCTGGGTTCATGGTATCTCTGACATATTGCCTTATAGGTATAAAGACTTTGGAAAGCATTTTATCTTTCTCTCTTAAAGTTGAACATTTACATATGCTGACACCCAAGAACTCCATTTCTAGGAAATAATTATTCCACGAGATGGCAAAGTACAAACCACAAAAAAGACCAAGAAGTTTTACTAACCAACATTTATTTTCACTCTCTATTATCAAAAGACACCACTGAACATGAAGCACCAATAGGAATGGGGGGAGACACTTGCGATGATATTACCATCAAAGGATCTGGGTCCAGAATATGGGGAAAAAAAACTGCCACAAATCACTCTAAGAAGACAAACACATTGGTGGAGAAGTGGGCGGAGCTGTAGAAGAACACAAGTGGCTAATAAAAAATATTGCTCCACCTCCCAAGTCACCAGAGAAATGCAAATGAAAACTTTAAGAGTCTATTTCATACTCATCAGACTAGAAATAAAGAAACCATACCAACTGTAGTAGAGAATTTGGTGCTATGCAACTATCTAACATTGCCGCTGGGAGTATAAATTCGTAAAACCAATTATAAGAAATATTTTCTAATATCCAGAAAAGTTGAACATGTGTAAACATTCTTAGATGTAAACCCTAGAGAAACTTTCACATGAATTCCCAGACATGTGCATGAAGGTTTGTGATGACAGTTTGTAACAGCATCAAATTGAAACAACCTAAATGCCCCATCAATAGGAGAATGAATAAATTAGCTTAGTAACAGTCATAATGGAATGTTCTACAGCAGGGCTTGGCAAACCTTTTCCATAAATATAATTATAAATATTTTAGGCTTTGTAGGCCAGACAGTCTCTGCCACAGCAACTGAACTCTGCCACTGTAGCAGGAAAGAAGCCATAGACAATACTTAAATGAATGAACGTGGATGAGTTCCAATAACTTTATTTACAAAAACAGGTGGTCACTTGGAGTTGCCCCGAAGGCCAACTGCTGCTCTGTAGAAAGGAGAATAAATCCATTAGAATGACATAGATCGACATAGATAAATCCTGCCAACATGAGGTTGAGTGAAAAAACAAGTTGCGGAAGGAAATATATGTATTATCTTTATTATGTACGGAATATGTCCCTCCAAATTTATATGTTGAGTCCCTACTCTGCAACGTGTTGGTATTAGGAAGGAGGGCTTTGGGGAGGTAATTAGGATTAGATGAAGTTGTGAGCAAGGTCATGAATTGGATTAGTGCACCATGCCCTTATACGAGTCAAAAGGGTGCACGCATTCACACTCTCTTTCTACCATGTGAGATGCAAATAGAAGTCAACGGTCTCCAGTCCAGCACAGGGACCTCATCAGAACCTGACCATGATGACACCCCGATCTTGAACTTCCAGACTCTAGAACTGTGGGAAACGAATTTCTGTTTATGAGCTACCCAGTCTATGTTACTCAGTTATAGCAGCCTGAACTAAGACAATACCATTTACATAAAGTTTTTAAAACATGCAAAGAAAGTACCAAATATTTCTTGGGGCACAAATGTATATAGTAAAATACGAGGAATGAGAAGCACTAAATTCAGGATAGAAGTTACAGATGCAACTGGGGACGAGAGGACTTGGGGACTTCAGCTATCGACAGTCATAAGGTTTGGTTTGTTAAGCAGGATAGTGGGTACACGAGTGATGGTCGTAGTATTTCCTCACACCTTTTTGTGTATCTTAAATATTGCACAATGTATTTTAAAATAACACAAAATAAAGAGACTCCAGTGGAAGAAATGGTTTCTTCATTGTGTCATTCCATGTCATTTTGTGATGTGTCCATGTTGTTCACTTAAATCACCTCCCTGTCCAAACTCATGAAACCCAGTTCAGATCCTCCAGGGATGAGAGTCTGTCCATCAAGTGGTCCTTCTTTCCTTGTCTCTTTTGCTTCCAGAAGTCCAGGAGGCAAGAAGCAGGTAGAACTTTCTGTGGCTGGTTTCTGTCACAATTTCCTGGGACCACGTGCTCCCATTTGCTCACATGAGTGTCGGCTGAATGATTTGGGAAGCCAAGGCAGATTCGAGGACGACTGGATTTGAGTGGACTCTGGCCTCTCTTGGGTGAAGGGGCTGCACCCCTGGAGGTTGTCTCTTGACCTTCTGAGCACCTTCTAGCATCTCCATGGGCTGGGCCACGTCACGGCTGGAGATCCAAGTCCTTTAACTTCAGGCGAGTTTTTTGTCCTCATGGAGGACATTTTCTCACCTGAAAATTAGGAATCGTTGTCCCTGCTCCCCACTGCTCTTTGTGACCAAGAAGAGAGGCCTTGCTTATAAAGTACCTGGCAATCTTTCTCCACCCCAAGGCTTGAGAAAGTGGTAGCTGGAAGGTGCAACTTACACGTGCAACTTCCATCTCTTCCGAAAACACCCACTCCAGTAGCAATCCGCACAGAAGATTGGTTCTTTCTTCCCTTTTAGATGATTGCAATGTGCCACTGAATTGCATTTAATATTTGCCTTCTTTGGGCTCCTCCGCTATTGATCCCAGACACAGGTACTTATAAAAAGGCATTGAAGGAAAGGGGGCAGGGCAGGAAGCACAAAATTTAATCACGTTTCTTTCAGAGCTTTCTGAATCGGAGAGCGTTTGCTCGTCTCTGCTGCCATAACAGCTCTTTCCTTTTTTTCTTCACGATAAATGAGATCTTTCTTCTCTCTTCTGAACGTTTACACTTTTGTCAGAAGACATTGCCCCCGTGATTGGTCCTGTTATTTCTAGAATTATAGAATCACGGTGTCAGAGGAATCTTTAGAGGCCCCCTCGAGCTGAAGGAATCCTTCCTGTAGCTGTTTTGAGAGCTGACCATTGGTCTCTGATTGCTTCTGGTGATGGGGAGCTCACTACCTGGAGAAGAAGCAGGATTTTGAGTTTATTATCACAGACATGGAGAGCCAGAAGGCCAGCTCCATTATGAATTGGCTGAGCAACCTTGGGCAAAACTTGTCACTTTTCTGTGCCTCAGTTTTTTCATTGGCAAAATGGGATCATTCCTACAATTGTACATTCTTCATAGAGTTGTTATGAGGCTTAAATGAAAATTTGGGAAAGTACTGAGTGAAGTGCTTTGTGTATAATATGGATCGATACAACATAGCTGTTGTGATTGTCCACAATCTGTGACTGGCAGAGCTTTACGCAGACCCAGGCGTCCAGATTTCTGATTTGTGGTCACTGCTTAGCTCTGCTCTGATGACAAGGACAGGTGCTTGCCCAGGGAAGAGGAGCATTGAAACTGCTGGTCACGGTCCCATAATGAAATGCTGGTAATTATGAGCTACAGCACTCAGGCCCTGCACGATGACTGGGATTCTCCTACAGAGATAGAGGGGACTGTCATGTCTCCACTTCACGTATGGACTCTGATTACAGACGTGCTCAAGAGCTTGGGCTGCCTCCAACAGCGAGGTACAGGCTTTGACAAGGACACTAATTAGGGGCTCAATGTCTTGGGGAGCTTGAAAATAACACACCCAGCCCATTGACAAGGTCTTAGGATAAACTCCATTCTTAATTGCTGCTGCAAAGAGTAATGTCTGGCTTATGTCATATATATATATATATTATTAATAATATATGTCACCCCCCAATAATTTTTTCTTTCTCCTACCTAGTTTAAAAGATAATAATAATCGTTTTGCTATAGAAGTGCTAGGAGAATTAGTTGGAGTATTACAGTGGCTAAGTGCTATATCTCTTTTGTCTGAATGTCCCTCTACTCCCACCACATGGAAGAAAACCGATTAAGTGTCCTTTGAACTGAAATATCGAAGTGCCAAATTGGGAACTAGGACTCTCTTGGAAATCAAGCAGGGCTGGGAACTTTCTGTGGGGAGTAACTTACTTTGTCCTTTTATTTAAAATTCTCTTTTTTTTTCTGGTTATAGAATTAAATACATGTGTTTATTGTTAAAGAAAAATTAGGAAGT
This sequence comes from Mirza zaza, assembly GCA_008750895.1. Lineage (NCBI taxonomy): Eukaryota > Metazoa > Chordata > Mammalia > Primates > Cheirogaleidae > Mirza > Mirza zaza. The sequence continues at coordinate 1,040 of VSMD01115383.1, read as the reverse complement.
TAAAAGCATGAGATAGAAACTGAAAATTGTCCTAAGTCTCACAATTGGTGATTACTTCTGTTCACAGTATAGGCTGTGAAAGTTCTAGTCATCTTTATAAAAGTGGTCAAGGTAGAATAAGAATAATACTAATAATGTCACCAGAAAGCATTAACAGCAGCAGAAAGCAAGCTTTTTTCTAAATAGTTTACCTATATTTATCTCATTTAATTCTCACAATACTGTTTATATTATCTCCATTTTATTAATATACGCAGAAAGTTAAGTAACTTGCCAATGGTTAAGTGGCAGTGTGTGCTATTAATCACTGTGTCAAATTGTGTACGGAAGTTTGAACCTTTCAAAACATCATGCCCCATGCATTTTACCTTGTAAAATAAACGTTTGTAGACAAGGTGCTAATAGGTTCTTGGATTCTGCCATTGGTGGTGTGGATGGGTGTGTTTACACACTGGGTGACCTCCTCTTTGTTCCAACGAGTACCTGCGGTGACAATATACTTAAATGATCCCCTGATGTTGAATATTTAGATTATTTATTTATTTCTTTTATTATTCTAAAAGTCCTGCAAGGAATATCATTGTCTACTTCTGATCAATTCCCTGGGAAAGATTCTCAGATGTATAGTAATGGCGTCTGAGTTTTTGGTGCTTTTAAGGCACGACCAGCCAGGCAGGTGACTGTTCTGGAGGCTTAGTGGAGGTACCACACATGGAGGTACCCAGAGGGTGACTTCTCCAGCCAGAGCGGTGGGGCCCGGGAGCCCCAGGGCTGCCTGCAGCTGTCCTGTGGGAAGGGGTCCTTTTGAGCACCTTGGACAGGTCCCATGCAATGGACAACAGGTGACTCCGCTATCACCTGCCATTTGCAACCCCAGCCTGTGCATCCCAGGTCGTGTAGAACTTTGAGGCAGTTTAAAGTGTCCAAGTTTGTCATTTCACCTGGAGACGACTGGAGTTATGTTCATCTAGACCTGCACTTCCCAACGTTTACTGACATGAAGATTTTCTTTATAGTAAGAAATTATCTCAAAAAATCCT
>VSMD01115380.1:0-30514 GCA_008750895.1 Mirza zaza | reverse complement strand
TCAGACTTATGAATTTGTTGCTCACAAGACATTAAAATTCAACATCATATTTTTTTCTAAAGAGCTTTTTCCTAAAAGAGTGCCAAATATGAAAAAGAGAATATTATATCCATTCCATTATGGAAAACCATAGCTATCAAATCATAATTTGAAAAACAAATGTCTTCATCAAACAAGTTATAACCTATTGAATATTTTCTTTGTCTATTAAGGCATGCTCTAAAAATAACAGAACTCACATATATTTCTAGAGAAGTCAAAGTAAACATACTTGAGAAAAATCTTCTTTCAGGAATTCAATTGATGTATGAGTGGATGACAGCTCAAATGTCGTCTTCTCTAAGATGTATAAGACATCCAGTTTCTAAAAAATGGTTACTTTTTAAAAGTACTTTAAATTTCATAGAACAATAAAGAATAAAAAGTAATAGAAGTTTCCAAAAAGTTTCTTTGTTTAGCAGGCTTCCATGCTATGCAGTTTAGCTTTGCATGATTTCCCCACAGCCTTTGCAGAAATGTTATTAACTTCAGAAAATTGTTTCTTCTCCTGCATGTTGAGAGAAAAAGCAATTGGAAATGTTTATTTTATGTTTGAAGTTTCTATTCATAAAAGAAGAGGTGAAAATATTATTGTTTACTTCAATTTGTGGCTCAAACCATAAAAGTGCACATTTGTGTGGTGATTTACTACAGTTTGGGTCTGATAAAATAAAAGTAATCTCACATTTTCTTCACTCATTAATACAAAGAATGAATACTTTGCATCTCCATGAAAAGAAAGGATCCTCTGCTATTTTTATTCTTCCCTGGTGGTGAATAAATAACTTGTTCCTAGGTGGAGGTCAAGAGAGCTATTACACCCTAATAGAATGTAGTAGAGTTGAGATCTTGCTCATTTGCATTAAATGAACTGAGACCTATTGCTAATTACTAAATTTAGTATACTGATATATAAACAAAGAAACTCTGCAATAAAGAAGTGGATACATTATCCTGCAAATGTTCTTTTTACATACAGCTCAAAGGATAGCAGGCTTGAATGGGTAACCATATCTAGTTAATGCCTTATTATGCACTGCAGTATGGTTTACAGGCTAAACAAGTTACACACAACTTATAAAAGCCATTGGCTATTGTACACTTTAGTAAATTGCAAATCCAAACAGTCTCCAGAAGGTAATAAGTGTACTTTTCTACATAAGACTCCTATTGCCTCAGGACCTATATTTCCTGTGTAATGGTTCACACTCCACTCACCTGATTAAACTTCTAATTATACTGTGTTGAATGTGTCCTTGTAATGCTTATGCAAAAGCAAAATCACACCTTTCTATAACTCCAGTTATTAAAATTGAAAAAAAACTTGAAAAACGCATTTTTTCAGAATTCATATGACATTTTACTCATATTACCACAACTCTAAGTGTTGTGTTATAAAATTGATAAAAATAGAATTCAACTACAATATAAGCTTTTTAAAATATATAAACCAAGGCAATGGGAATTTTTCTTTGATGATTAATATACAACCTTCATGAAAACATGACAATGATTGCAGTGTTTCTTAATACATGACTATTACTATTAGAAATGTGAGATTAGAAAATGTGAGATTAGAAAATGTGAGATTTTCTATTAGAAAATGTGAGATTACTTTTATTTTAATTTATTTTTATTTTATTATTACCTAAACAGATATAATGAATGATTAAAAGAAATATCTATTTCAGTCATTTTTTTCTTTGGTTCTGCTTGGATTCCTTATTTTCTTAGTACTCTTTATATCTAAAAATAAATGCCAAATATTACAAAAACCAAATATTTGACTGAAATAAACTTAAAAATACATCTACATTCTGATGTCTAAAATTATCTGGGTAATTGTCATATTACTAAAGCATTGATTTTTTTTACTACTTTTATAGTTAATAGTACACAGTCACTCAATATTGGTTGACCCATTTCTGGGTCACACAATGCCAGATATTGTTTAAATACATGCACGCACACACACACACACACACACACAAAATCACCAGACAATCCCTGTTGTCATAGGTTCTGTCATACATTAGAAGGGTCATTTTCTAGAACCAATGTGAAAGTAACACATTAAAAATTTGACTACGTTAAATTTTTATAAAAGTTTGAAAACTATGTCTATAGATAAATAGCTATATATCAATATACAGATATAAAGATATGCATAAATTCTTATAAGGTAGGATATATTCTGTATATACATATAAGTATATACTTTAATGCTTATTAATTTTTGGTGATATAATTTTATAACTGGACTTCATTATTTTTCCTTCTATGTTCTGAAATAGATTGCCCATGTCTAATACATACAATTGTAGAGGATAGCCAACAAATCCTCTAGGGTGGTAATAAATTTAAAACACCTGGGTTTAAAACTCAGCTAGTACTTATTTTCTCACCTGACTTTATAGAACATAATTTAATTATCTCTAATCATTTGTATTGAATACTCATCAATGGGTCAAAATTAATTATTGCCAAATATAACAGAATGATAATATTTAGGTACTCATTCTTATATTTGCTCATTTTTAAATCATTTAGAAAATCTGTATTGCTTTAGTTTTGTGTTTGCTTTTGTGACTTTCATATTTAATATTGCTTGTTGGTAGGTAAAAGTCTACAACAGAGCCAATGGCAATTTAATATTTTAAACAAAGCACTCTCTGGAAGTAGCCTGAGTTTTCAATCCTGAGACTAGCCTTTCCTTAGTGTGGTCTTAAAGTTATTCATGAGTCCTGCTCATGTTAAATAAGAGTTTATCTATTCTTCCCATTCTGAACAAGTACTTTGAAATATTTCATGAAAAGGACTATAGAAATGTGAACCAGATTACTGCAACTCTTTATTAGAAACAAGTGTCGGATTTTGTAGCATTACAGTAAATAAGTTATGTATAAACAGTGGCCAGATGCAAACCACAATTATGTCAAAGATGAAAAGCAGAACTACTTTAGGAAGCATAATTCAAACCAATTCCTCTTTTGGGATTAGAAGAGTAAATCCAGACACGAAAACCAAACATTTAGAAAATGCTATCATGTTCACAAGCTTACAAAGCAGTTATCATTACCATTTACTATTGTTTCTTCTGGGTTAGGAGGCAATCTATCTTAATTCATCCAAATTTTTGTTAGGTTATCAGTGTCTTTTTTTATTTCAGCATATTATGGGGATACAAATGTTAAGGTTACGTATATCGTCTTTGCGCCCCCTCCCCCTTTGAGTTAGAGCTTCAAGTGTGACCATCCCCCATTGAATTAGATGTTTTATTTAGTAAATCTTCTGAATCTCACTTTCCGGATACTGGGGAAACGCCAGCTTTTTGAGCATTCCTGACTGTGTTTGTTCTGTAAAAGTGTGTATCTTGAGACTCTTTCATTAGGATATTTTCACAGACTTTTCTGATAGTATCATTTATTCCAATGGTTCTGGTGTGATCAGTGAAAGCATCTCATTTCACTTTTAAAAGTATCCAAGTTTGAAAATAAATTATATGGTATCTGGTTCTAGGAAACTGCTAAATGGCTAAGCTCCTCTGGAAGTTTCTCATTTGTTAAGAAATGGAGATGATTTTGGAATCTCCAGGTTAGCAAATATCCTAAGCCACATGTAATCTAGCTATATATCTGATATTTAAATCTCCTTTTCAGCTTGATGCTATGCCATTCCATAAAGAAAGAAAAAAGGAATCATATTACTCAAAGACTTATAGTAGCAAAATGGAAACAGATACTTTTTGACTATGAGATAAAACTTTGAACCAAAATTCCTTTATTTTTATATATTTTATATATTTTATTATAGCTTGAACATTTAACAAACTTGGGGGATTTCCTTTCTTTTTCCAGTATGAATATGGGCTTGTTGAGCTTGTTGGTTCTGCACAATACTTACATATATCATTTGAAGCAAAGTAGTAATAGCATATCTACTGAAAATTACTGAGCTCAATATTTGTGTCAGGTATAGCTCTAGAGTACATTGGCAATAGAATAATGAGCAAAACAGACAAGTCTTGGTTCTCATGAAGCTTGAATTCCACAGAAGGAAGGAGCATAAAATGAGCAAGTAAATAGGTAAGAGTTAAGAGTTTCTTAAAACTAGAAATAGACTAGAAAAAGATTCTCCTGGCTTAAATCTTATAGTATATACAATATATTCATTTTAGGATTGAAAATAAAAGTAGTTAGAAAATGGATATGATAGGGAGAAAGGAATAAGAAGATGATTAGATTAACATTTTACTTTTGTGATTTTTGGTACATCAAGGTAAATCAACAAAAGAAGTTTCTGGTCTTAAGTGTCTTACGAGATGCTACAATCAGAGAAGGCATCAGAGACTGAGATCCAAAGAGTACAACATTTTACTATTAATATTTTTGTACTTTCAAAATTTGTTTCTCTTATAGAAATCTTTAAAAGCAAGTCCTATATAAAGAAAAATAAATAAACATGAGGACGAAGGATAGAAATGATTTTCTCTTTCTCAAACCTTTTTTACCCTCTTTTTCTAATTTATACTGAATTTTTCATTCTTAGAGAAGTATATTCCTAAGCTAGCTGTTGCTAGGCATAAGGTAGGTATCTCTGCCCACATGGCCAAAATCATCCCAGGGGTTTCATACTCAACTGCACATTGGGGTCAATTTATTTCACAGTTTCTACTGTCATATGTATTTGCGAGAAAGTGAAAATGTTTATTGAATTGCTTAATGGTTATGTTTAGCAAATTTGTTTGCCAGTACGCTATTTTATTCCATCCTTCTAGGAAGTCCCTTTACAATTTGAGATGCTATGTCCAGGAGTTCCCTAGAGCCTAAATTGAGTTTGCTTCTGGGAAAGACCATTTTGACCCCTGAGTCATAATTTACTGGCCATGGGACAGAAGAGTTAGTTCAAGTGGCACCCTTCCCAGTCCTTCCCATGGTGCCAATGTGGCGGCAGGCATTCCTTTCCCCTTGCTGCACACAGCATGCAGTGGGGTCACCTGTGCCAGTCCTCCCGCCTGCCGGGTGCTCACCTGGGCTGTGGCCCTCCCTTGCACCTTGCTGTGGTTGGCGACAGGAGTTCTAGCAGGGGTGGGAAGACCTCGTTTATCAAAAGTCATACAAACACAGATCATTTTGTATACCATAAACAATGAAGTTATCTCAAGCAGAAAGCTTGAGACTCAACATTTTAACTCTACAGTGGCAGGTAGACTACTTGAGCTCTGAATTTTCCTTGATATACTTTGCCCTTCAGTAAAAACTTGCTCGCAAGAATGGGCTATCCTAGAAAACCTGGCATGCCCATGAACCTTCCCATTTATACAAACATTTGCAAGTAGAGGTGTCATAAACCAGCTGGGGTGCCCAACGGAGGTCTTGTCCTTGTCTTTCTTTATTTCTAAGGATTTGTTTCCCATTCTTCCATGGTCTAGACAACTCAGGTTATAAATGACAACTTAGGTTCTCATTTATTTATAAGTGAGACAATTTGGTTTCCCTTTTTGCAAAAGCACAGACAGGCCAAATTGAGATGAATTTGGGAGAAAGAAGCAATGGAGAAGACACTGTAGAATGTACCCCCAAATAAAAATTAGGATACAAACAACAAATTCCTGGGAATAAACCAAGGACCATCAACCACCACTTTTTCTCATGCTCCACACAAGTAGTACCGACCACCACAAAAGAACCAACAGCTTAGAATAAACCAAGTGTCATCAATCACTACTTTTCTTCACATTTCATACAAGTGGTACCAACGACCACTTTTCTTCATGCTCCAGACAATAATATTTAGCGAACACTAACAATATAGGGAATGCCCAACAAAACAATCTAAAATGTCACAGCCTATCAATCAACTGGGCCAAAATTTTTTCCCAAGGAACTTTGATGTGGAGCTTCCTTGTGTTGCAATAAAACTCACAAATAACAAACAGAAAATACAGGGATCCTCAACACAAAAATGCCAGAACCTATCAAACAAATGGGACAAACATCACCCCAAATGGCACCTCAACAGGTGCCTCAAATGTCCTGCCACAGGGATGGAAGGTTCAAAACCCTCCCCAAATGAGTGGCCTAATCCCTCTGTCCCCTGGGAACAGCAAATGAGCTCCAAATCCAAATCAGACTCCTTAGTTCCATTCAACCTCATGACTTCCACCCTAAATTCCACTCCTGGGTATATACTCAACAGAAGTGGAAACATATGTATGCATAAAAATATTTTCATAATTTTGAAAGTGCAAATGATCCAAGTGTCCATCAATAGATGAATTTGAAAACAAAATGTATATTTTTTTGCAATGGGATATGGCTCAGCAATAAAAAAGTGAAATACTAATACATGTTATACCATGGATGAACCACAAACATGCTAAGTGAAATAAGTCATTTACAAAAGACCAAAAATAACACAATTTCATATACATGAAATGCACAAAATAGTCAAATCCATAGAGACAGAAGTATATTGGCAGTTTCCCAGGACTGGGTAAGAGAGTGTTTGGGGAAAAATGAGTGACAACTAATGGTTATGGGGGTTACTTTTGGAGTGGGAAGATATTCTAAAATAAGATTATGGAAATGGCTGAACAACTCTATGAATATACTAAAAACCACTGGATCGTAAATATATATCAACATTTGCACATTTTGATACATGTAAATGTTATTTAAAACCCCTTTAACATGCAAAAATATTAAGAGCAGGGAGATGTGGAGTGGACAAAGGTATAAATGAAATATCACAATGTTAAATAGTGTTACTATATTTTAATAGTTTTGATGTGGCATAAAATTTATTACCTTCCTCAAAAATTGAGCTTTGGGAGTTGTCACTATGATAATGAGGTAAAGGACAGCCTTGGAATGGCTAGGCAGGTTTGCCTTGTAAATATAGAGAACAGGTACATAAATGGTTGCCTTCAGGATAATAAAGCCCCAAGAATTGCAAAGTTTAACACTTTCCTAGGAAAAGTTTTAGACTGGGTGATTAGGACAAACACTGAAGCAACATGTAATCAATATCATCCAAACCACCTCATTCGATGTAAAGAATGTGTGTGCGTGTGTGCACGTGTGTGTAGAACTCAATCCAGCAGATAAATAGACATAGTCACTTTACCTACAGAGCACAGGCTTTCACAGTGAGGATATGGTTGGAAATTCCCATCTGATTGCCTGATTTCTACCCATTAACCCTGTAGGACAGCAAAGCAGTTGGCATTTTCTGATGAAGAAATCCCTCTTGTATTTTCCTGGATAGAACTGGAACCCATTCTACTAAGTGAAGTATTACAAGAATGGAAAAACAAGCACCACATGTACTCACCAGCAAATTGGTTTCACTGATCAACACCTAAGTGGACATATAGGAATAACATTTATTTGGTGTCGGGCAGATGGGAGGGGGGAAAGAGGGGTAGGTATATACACACATAATGAGTGCAATGCGCACCATCTGGGGGATGGACACGCTTGAAGCTCTAACTCGAGGTGGGGGGGCAAGGGCAATATACATAACCTCAACATTAGTACCCCCATGATATGCTGAAATAAATAAAAAATAATAATAATTGGAGGAGAAATTTGTAAGGTGATTAGAATGAATGTCTAAGTCAGGTATGTGGAATCAAATCTGTTTTGATGCTTAATAATCTTGTGACCTTGGATAGATTCTGAACTGCTCTGTATAAATTCCCTCATGTAAAAAAAGTGATGATAACTTACTTTTACTGCTATTGATAGTATTAATAAGCTAACACTTGTAGAATTCCTCTTGTGTAGTAAGGGTAATGTAAGAATTAGCTATTATTATTATTTGTAGTTTTATTAACTACCTTTGAAAAATCACACAAGTTTCCCATTGGTAAATATGAAGTGTCAATCAGGAATCACCAAGCAAGTATGGTAAACAAAGAACATTCAGAAAAGGACCAAGGTAAACTAAAATAAGTAAGCTTGGATAAAATGCATGTAACTAGTAGAAAACAGAAGAGATCTTAAAAACATTTTATTCATTATCCTCAGAAATATTTAGTTAAAAAAGCAAAATAAATAAAAAGGCAGTTAGAAATAAGACGAATCAGAGAATAAGAAAGATTGTAACTAAAATACACTTTCTGATATTTTCATCAATAAAGTACTATATGATGAAATATACATGAAGGTTGAATATATAAAAGATATGATTAAGGAAATAGTGCAGAAGATAAAGTCCCAAAATGGGAAGGAAAATATAATTATAAAACATAAAGAGAATAAAAACATAATTAAAAAAACAAAATTGAGGAGAGGTTCAGAAAATCTAACATTTGACTAACTGGAATTTCAGAAGGTGAGAGAACAATTCTAGAAAGTAATAAAATCAATAATAAAGACATAAAATATTTTAAATATAATATTTAAATTTAAATGCACAAGAATATCCAAAAATATTTTTAAAAATAATTGTTTTCATTTCGAGAAAGTAAACATGCTATACCAAAGGCCAGAATATATATGGTAAAGACGCAGTGATTAAAAAATGTGTGCTTTTGGTATGGATAGAAAAATGCAATATTGGAATAGATTATTATGCCTAGATAGAAAAGCATGTATAAATGATAAAATGCTTATGATAAAGATGATTTTAAATTAATGATTATTTGGCAATTGGCTGCACATTTATACAACAAAAAATGTGGACTTTGACTTTAGAACAAACATATGCTCGACCTTATGAAAATTCCTAGTGGATTTAAAATATACACATTTTTAAAACTATATACAATTGGAAGAAAGTTTGGACAATTTTTTTAAAAGTATGGCTGCAAACTTACTAAGCATGGTGTAACCCAGAAGCCATAAAGGCAAATATAGCTATATTTAAAATAGTGCATAGCAAAAGACAGTGGAAACAAAATTTAAGAAAATGGAAAGAAAGAAAAGAAGGCAAAAGAAAGAAAAGAGAGAGGGGGAAGAAGGAAGGGACGGTGGGAGTGAGGGAGGGAGAAAGAACATGCACACACACACACATGCACAAACACACAAACCCACGCACACACACCAGCTTGGATTTAAACCTTCTCCTTCTACCCTCTCATCAGCTGACTCTTCAGTTATGTAGAAATTGTTGATCTGATAGGAATCCGTTAAATTAAAGAGTGAGCTTCCTCAGTAGTGGTCAAAGTAAGGAGTTAATGGTGAAATATAATTTAATAGGATGCCAGGCAGAAATTTTAATGGACAAAATATTAACACCACTGTCTAATATTCTGTAATATGGAATCAAGAAGACCTAAAATCTGAATTTCACCGGGTAGAGTCATAAATAAAGACTAACACGGTGAAACAATCTGTTTGGAAGTATTATCTGGTATGCAATGTAAAACAAGCAACCAGCCTGAGACAGAAGATAATTATCTTTGGCATTAAAGAGGAATAATAAAAGGACAACACGTTAAATCTATTTACTTCAAATTTATGTCTAGTTTTGATATGATGTATCCATGCCATTTAATGATTATCACTTTTGAAGTTATCTGGATATAATATTTAATGAATAATAATACAGGTACCACAAATGCTATAAAGACATTCATTCAATGAACAAATATTTATTGAACACCTACTGGGACTGCACTTTATTTTAGACACTAGAAATTTAAAAGAAAGAGGAGGAGAAGCAGAAGTAGAAAAAGAAGAAGGAGCAGGAGGAGGAGAAAGGAGAGGAAGAGACAAAGCAGTGGCCTCCACTTCTTTTGTCCCAAAGGAACTCACAAAACAATGGAGGAGCGGTAGCCAGGATTTATTGAGTGCCTGCTAAGTGCCAAACACTATGAGAGATTCTTGACATACATCATCTTCAATTCTAAAAATAGCAAAAAAATGCTATTTTGGGTATGATTATCTGAATTTTGAATAGGAGGAACTCCAACCTTTATTTTAAAAACCATACAGTGCAAATGAAGGAGTAACACAAAATTGAATCCACTAAAGAAAGATGTACTTGACTAACCGCAGGAAAAGTTTTCAAAAATATATATGCAATATTTTGTGCTCTATCCAGATAGTTAAAAAAATTCTGTGCAAAAGCTAACAGTCATTGCCTTACAAACACTTGTCACCAAATATCCATCAGTAGGTAACAAATTAGCAGACTGATGGCATAGGCAAGTTTCACCTTCATGAGCTGTTTTCTGAATAAATTTCTACTTTTCACAGGTTTATTACACTTATCGCTTGGTGTTCCTGAAATTTTGAGACTATTATTTATCCACATTTAATTAAGTTTTCAATTTTATTAAAGATCATTGTTTCAATAAGTTTCCATTTTCAGCCATACTCCTTCCTATAACATTCATGCATGTAAACATATGCGTGTACATACATACAGAGGTTCTTTATTCTAACAACATGTATGTGATCATTCTATATTTCAAAAAATTTCTTAGCTGAAGTTAATATAATCAAAAAGTAAATTTAAAAACTCAAAGGATTTTCAGATACATGGATGTGAATAGTTGTTTCTACAATGGCCTCCAATAAATCACAACCTCCCAGTGTCCAAACTCTTGAGTAGTCCCCTCTCACACTGAGTTGGTGTTAACCAGGTGTCCTGATTTGGTCAATGTGACATCAGTAAAGGTGAAGCAAGTCGGGGTGTTATAAGGTCTTTGCATGCTGGTGGCCTCAGAAAAACATGCTATGGAGCAGCCATGGACAACAATATTGAGAAGACAGGCCTTTCCATCTCAGCTGTTCTGTCCAAGGCTCACCCCATGTTGACCCTGCAGGAAAATGCATTGCAAGGTGGGCCCAAGTGAGATCAGCAGAACCACCTAGTCAACCAGTAGAAGGATGAAAAATAATAAATTGTTTTTGTTTTAAGTCATTAAATTTTAGGGTGATTTGTTATGCAGCATCACATGACTGAGGCATTTTGTTATCTGCCTTTTACTCTACAACTTGCTAGCTAGATAATGTTGAGAAAGTCTCTTAAACTCTCAGAGATTTTTCTCCATCAACAATATCAGGATGATAATAATAGCCAACGATACACAGAGTTTACCATGTAATCTTCACTACACTTACTCCTCATTGCAACTCTATGGGCAGTACTGCTATTGTTTAATTTTTCAGAAGAGAGATAGACAAATGTGTCCAAAGTGTCATACATTTACCAGAAGTGGATTTAGAGTTTGTGTTTTCAATTATTATATCCAATATATTATTCAATAGATCCTAGTTTGTGTCAGTCTTTAAACAAGAGAAGTTTCTCTCTCCCTCCCTCTTCTCTCTTTCTTCTCCCATAAGTATCTTGGTTGTCAGATTTAATATATATCAAGTAGATTTCAAATGTGACCAATAGTTCTTTCTGGTCAATTGTGGGATTTGTCTCTCCAGATGCCTGTATTTCTGTGGTTTTTCTAGAAGAAAATTTCTCCCCTATAAAATTCTGCATTGTTCTATTGTACTCTGGAGGGCAGTCCATCTGCTTCTGCTGGTTTACTACATAACAAGCTCTGCTTAGGAACCTAAAATGACATAAATCTGGAACTACAGATCCATGCTTGTCAGTGCCCTATAATACAGCTCCTGTTCAGTAATTACGTGTGATAAACATCCTGATTATAATACATCTCATCCACTGATATGGTCTGCAAACACACACATAATGCTGGTTTACTGGCATAACTAGGCTAGACACAGCTTTTTAATGTGCTATTTCCTGAAAAGAGAGACTTCTTTTTTTTTTTTTTTACCTCTTTCAAGATTGTTCAAGTGATAGTGCCTTGCATACTGAATGCACCATTTACATTAAATTAAAATTTGAGACCTAAACCTCTCCAAACTAATTTACTGCAAATAAGTTTGCTTTCTTTTCAGTGGTCCATTAAGAACCAGTATTTTTAGGCTCTATAGATTTATTATTGACAAATTATGAAAATTATATTTCCAAATAATTTTAATAATAGCTTTTCTTTAAGAAGTCTTTCCTCACATGTTATAGTACAGTAAACAATACTTGTTCATCAGCATATGCTAAATCAGACATCACAAAAACAAACAAAATTAGTTCACATCCAATGAAGTTAAATATAACATTGGCTATTTTTACCATGAAGACAAGACTAGGGGTGGTCATGCCCATAACCTACCCACTGTGGATATTTGACAAATTAGAAAACATTTCTTTAAAATATTTCAAAGAAAATTAATGTCATAATGCTACATGGTTTCATGGGTATATGAAATTTATGAACCAGGAATAAAACTCCTCTGGATAAATATAATCTCTTATGGTTATATTTAAGAATGTGTTAAATTGAAGAAAATGATCAATATGTATACATTTAAGAATATTTGGCAACCTAGATATATATGACCTTTAAGATATTGCAGTGTCTGGGGATGATAGCACACTTCAATTTTTAATAAAAAATGCCAGACAATCTTATAATTTTGAGCAATATATTTGAAGTTAAAGGAAATGGATAATAGCTTCTTCTGGGAAAACTGAAAACTTGAACAAGTCTATGCAATGAGATTTTAACAAATATTACAGGAAAGATCTTGTCCTTCTTGTTCGTGATCTCTTTACTCTCTAGGAGGTAGTGACATTTGCATGCATGAAAACACTACCTAATTCCCTTAGAGTGTTCTGGAGAATTTACATTCTAGTTTTTTGTTCCTTTGCCAAGAAAGACTCACCACATTCACTTTTGGTCTACATGAGTTCTCTAACACCAAACAAAGTGAAGAAAAATAAACATTAGAACATAACCATGTGTCTTGAATAATATTTACATAACCTTGTCTTCCTATTTTATGATTAAAATGTTGCCTTACACATATGACTTATTTAAGATATCTGTCATTTATTTAACATATTTCTATTTATCTACCTACCTAAGTAGCCTTCAACATCTCCAAACTAATATTATCCATATCACTTTATCTTTTTTTCACTTTTTCACATGCTTGAAGATCTAACAGTTATTCTATAAGCAATATGCATTTACTATCAACACATTATAAAATGTACACTTTTAAGTACAGATTTTAATCTTTTTCAGAACAAATTTTTTTCCTGTAACAAATTAATTAGATTTTTTTGTTAAGCAAAATTTTTATTAGCATGCACTAACAAAAATTTAAATTAATAAACTTATAAATACATATGCACATATACATACTTATATATATATATACATATGTGAGTGTATTTTTGTTTTGTTGTCTCTAATTGAGATTCACAGAGGTAAAGAATCCGTTGTTGGCTAATGTTTAAACAAAACAAGGGAAATAATGACTTATAACTATTGTTATTTCACATTGCCCATGAAAAGTAATAGAAAAGTATATACATTCATATATAATTTTTTTCCATTGATTATTCTATAATTTTTTTAAACCATTCTTTAGTGGATTTAACAATTTAGGCCAGTTTTCCCTCTCTGGTTCCTATTTCAATACAATCCTTACCGTGCATTTCTTCTTACCTTTTAAATAGATATGGAGCATATATCATACACACTTATGTCCAGCTGCTCCACACAGAGATACTATACAGTTTATCATTGTCAAATGCTGCTTACTTTTCCTGGGAGATTATAGGATGAATGAAATTCATTGTTGGCCAAGATGAAGAGACTGACAGTGAAATTATCTCCAGGTATCTTCAGGTGAAGGGTGGAAGTTAAACACCTGTTGAATCTCTGCTACCTTTTATACCTGGCCTCTTGCCACAAATCTATAAATGTGCTCCCCCTACATACATAAAACATTTATATCTTAACATTTATATCAGACAACCAGGAAGAAATAATACTGGAATATTTTATCTGACTGATTTATGTATTTATTACAAATTATGTTCCAAGTACTCTACTTAGATGTATAGTTAATGTTAGATGTATAGTTAATGTTAAGCTGTATTACTGACATTCATTATTTAAAATAATGATTGAGGGAGAATCTTAAGATGGCTGACCAGAGACACCAAATACACAATCATCTCAGAAACAAAGAAAAGTTTTAGAAGAAAAAGAAAAACACAAACAAACAACTATTGATCAAGTGTAATCCTGAGGCAAAAGTGCCAGAACATACAAGAGATTCCATAGGAAGAAGTTGAGGCTTGGAGTCCAGTGAAAAGGGTAGGTGGGGTGGTTTATTTCTCCCCTCCTCACATCTCTGGCAGTCAGGAGGCTCATGAACTGCTGAAGAGACTTTCTACCCTCACGAGCCCAAAAGTTGCTGCCACCAGTGAACGGGGAGCTTCTTAAGGACAAAGCACCAGGCTGCCAGTCCCTTTGGGGTCACATCCCATCTCTACAAACCTGAGCCAAGACAGCAAGCTCCATATTGTTTTGCCACCCACCATGTGCCTTTGTCCTCTTCACAGGGCTTCAGCCCCTCAGTCTTTATCTCTCTTGCTCCCACAGAAGCATTTCCCAAGTCTGGCTCAGACCACAGGAGCCACAGTGGCTGGTGGGTCCTAGGAGATCTGTGTGACACCAGAGCCAGAACATTCCAGGTGGGCTGCCTTCTGGAGAAAGGAACACAGAGGACCAGAGTGCCAGCTCTATACCATTCATAGTCTTTCCTTCCCTTTCCCTTTCCATTCCCCAACCCATGGCTTCCAAGAGAGACAATTGAGCCTGAGCCAGGGCTCTCAGGGGTGGCTGCTTCCCCTCTGTTGGTGCATCCAACACACCAAGGCTTCCATAGAGAGTGATGCTCAAATATTTTTTCTTAAGACCTGTAGCAGACTAAGGGGTGCTGGAACTGTGAGCTCCCTGCTCACCAGCCCTATGCAGTGCTCCTTGCCTGGCAGCTCCATCAAATCAGGGCATATCCTGAAGCAGAGAGACATCAAACATGCTTCAGCAGCACATAGGTAACTCAACACCAGCATGCTTCTCCCTGGTACCCTCAGGAATTGAACTTTAGGAACCCAGGAAAAGGCTCACAGGCCAGATCTTGTACCTTCAAGACTCAATCATGTTGCTCAGGGACATGGAGGGGAGATTTTTTTAACTAATCTCGGGAGGTGAGGGAGTACACATGGGCAAAAATAAAGACGGTTCCATACTAGTTTGCAATCCCATCAGCCACAGCACACTCGTAAGTACCCCTCTCCACACAGGAGGCTCTCAGCCCAAGGAGGAATTCTGGACAGGGGAGTTTCCAGCACACAGCACCATCATGGGGAAGTGTAGCTGGTTTGAGCTCCTGTCTGCTGGCAGACATCAGGAGACCACACAGCAGAGGAAGGTGTAGAAAAGCAAAACCTGCTCCTGACATCCATATTGTGAATCTCAGACGCCCCTCACCCCATGCCCACAAGAAGATTTTCTGGCTGGGTTGAGCCACATCAGCCCTTCCCTTATGGCTTTCCCCAAAATACTGAGAGTGGACCTTTGACCTCTGCCAACACCTACCTTATCATCTTTTGTGGAGCCTGATGGGAGGCTCATGCAACCCAGCCCCAATCAGTCTCACTCACCAGCCCATGTCTGCTGTGATGGAGAATAAATACTGACCTGGAAGTTCTAGAGCACTGCCCACCACCTGTCACATTTGAGTGCTTCTCTCTAGAGGCTACGGCCAGTCACAGGTGACAAAAACAACACTGCAGCATGCTCCTTCCAGCAAGTGCCACTTAATGACAAGGATGTAAATTTCCATAGCCCATCACAACATTTACTGACTCAGTCATACAGGGTGTGGTTGATTCTTATGCACAAGCACCACCGACTGTCTCAGAAATTAAACTGGGCATGCCAATATGATCCAGACTGTTAAGAAAACCACAGGGCTGGGGAAAGAGAAAATATTTCAAAGACCTCTATCTTCTCTCATCAATGAGAGTCAGGGAATCTGTCCACACACATTGCTCATGACTTCTACAGCCTACAAACTAACTAGCAACTGAGAAAACCACAACACTAAGGAGTTCTATAACTAAGGCATCCATCCAGAACCTAGACTGTCCTCCAGGAATCCACAAACAAAGCCAAAAGTTCTTATCTAACATATGCTACAGACAGATCCTTGAGTATAAGGGAAAAAGTAGCTCTATTTAAACAAAAGAAAGCCCCAAAATAAGAACTGACACCTGTTCCAGATGAGAAGGAATTAGTGAAAGAACTCCAGAGTTATAAAAAATCAGAGCAAAATGACACCCCCAAAAGGAAAGAAACACCAGCTCTCTCTCAATGGAGCCCAACCAAAATGAAAATATTGAAATGACATATAAAAAAGTCCAAATATGAATTGTAAGAAAGCTCAATAAAATCCAAGAGAAAATGGAAAACGAACACAAAGAAACCAGAAAGACAATTCGATAAATGAATGAAAAATTCACTAAAAAGATCAACATATAAAAACAAACAAACCGAACTCTGGAAATGGACAATTCATTTCATGATATACAAATACAAAATAGAGTGGACAGTTTTAGGAATAGATAAGATGTGGCAGAAGAAAGAATCAGAGCATGAAGACAACTCTTTCAAATTAACACAGTCATAAATAAAGAACAAAGAATTAAGAGGAATGAACAAAGCCTACAAGAAATATGGGAATATGTAAAATGGCCAAATGTAAAAAACATAAGCATCTCTGAGGGTGAAGAAGAAATTGAACAGGGCTGCAAAACCTATTTGAGGGAATAATTGAAAAAAAAAAAAAAATCTTCCCTGGTCTTGCCACAGATTTAGACATCCAGTTACAATAAGTTCAAGGAAAACCTGGGAGATTCATTGCAAAGAAGCAATCAGCAAGACACATAGTCATCAGAATGGCCAGAGTCAATATGAAGAAGGAATTCCTATGAGTTGTGGGGTAAAAATACCAAACTTACAGAGAAAAACTGATCAGGCTAACTGCAGACTTCTCAATGAAGACCCTATAAGCTGGAAGGGATCAGTCATTTTTTTTTTCATTTCAGCATGTTATGGGGGTACAAATGTTTAGGTTACCCTGCCTGAGTCAGAGCTTCAAGCATGTCCATTCCCCCAGATGGTACACACGGTATCCATTAGGTGTGAATACACCCATCACCTCCTCCCCCCTCCCACCTGCCTAACACCCAATGAATGTTACTACTCTATGTGCACATAAGTGTTGATCAGTTGATACCAATTTGATGGTGAATACATGTGGTGCTTGTTTTTCCATTCTTGTGATACTTCACTTAGTAGAATGGGCTCCAGATCTATCCAGAATAATACCAGAGGTGCTAGATCATCATTGTTTTTTGTGGCTAAGTAGAACTCCATGGTATACATATAACCACATTTTATTAATCCACTAATGTATTGGTGGACACTTGGGTTGTTTCCACATCTTTACAATTGTGAATTGTGTGATAGACACATTCTAGTGCAGGTGTATTTTTTATAGAATGTCTTTTTTTCCTTTGGGTAAATGCTCAGTAATGGGATTGCTGGATCAAATGGTAGTTCCATTTTTTTTTGGTAGTTCCACCTTTAGCTCTTTGATGGAGGCAAATTGGATATATCTAATATATCAAAAGTTAAGGAATAAAATTTGGGTGTTAAAATAAGGTGCTGTTTAAGTTTATTAACATATTCAGCAAATAAGTTCAAGGAACTAATACATTTTTGTTTACCCATGGTAATGCTATCAGAACATATCAGCATTCTTTAACCACTTGGGGACCAGCATCAACTATAGTCGATAGCCGCAGATGAACGTGCACAGCGAATTTAGCTGACAGCTGTGATATGACTTTTCTAATTTTTCATTTATCAAAATAAAATTGTGAACATTTAAAAATAATGTAATAAAAACATATATGTATATGTCACCTATTCTGATTTACATTACAAGTAAAGCTGCCTGTAAAGTAAAACAAGCTTTCAGTGCTTTAAAGCTTTCCTCATCACACAAGAGCAAACTGGATTCATCGTCAATCCACAGCACAAACTATCATTAGGACTATGAGTGCCGCCTGTGGGCAAGGTTTCCCGGCCAGTGAGAGCGGTCCCGAAGTGGTTAAACTGACTCGTTTGACCTCACATTCTGCTCATATTCTCCTCATTCTCATTATTTCTCCTCAAATTCTTGCCATATTCTCCAGAGAAAATATTCCACCTCTGCCGGCATACAAAGCATAATTTCTGAAAGTGGGTCATTGAGAATGATAGTAAGTGGGACCATTCCTATTTTCACACCTTTGTTCCCAGCCCCAACACACATAATGGAAATTGATTTAGAGATGTGTCTACATCTTCAAGGGTAGCACTTCATTTTTACAGGCTAATATCTCCAAGCAGCTACCACCACAACACACCTTCAAAAAGCATTTTCCTCATTCTATCAGGCTGGTAGTTTTCTCAGTGGGATAGTGTGTGATAAAACCAGTTGATTCAATGGTCATTCGCCAATTGTCACACTTATTTTGCTATGAAGTAAGGCTTTGAGTCTGACACAACGTTTGGTAGGATTAAACACAAACTAATGGCCTTAGATAGTGGAAGTTCTGAGGGCGGGAAATGCAAACTCCTGTTTGGAATGTGTGTTAATTGTACTTAAGATGAAATGGTGCCCCATTCAGGATGAGGGATCCTCAATTTAACAGTAGAGGGAGTAGCCGGATCAGCTGTGATAAACACAAGCCTATGTGCCTTCTGTCAGCCCTGGTCTATAAAAAATGTTTAACAGCTTCTCAGTGTTGCTGGTGACTTCTTCACTAAGATATTCCTATGACTTTGCTCTGTGACATCTTCTCGAAGCCCTCTTGATAAACATATTTATCAGACTTTCCAGCATCATATCACATAACCACTTAACATGTCTTTTTATGTGTGTTTGATGACTTTATCCATCATCAATGAAGGTATTTCTATTATTTATACCTGAATTTTTGTTTTACTTCTCTTTCTTCAAGCTTCCAAGAATCATCCTAGCACCAGATGTTTTACCAGAAAGATGTTCCCGTGTTGATAACTTTTCTTTTTCCCTATCCAACTTATTCGTAGTGTGGCATGGATGAAAAGCCATACCACCTTAGAAAAATTTATTCTTATATTCCAGCTCCCTTGATGTAGAAGCTCAAGATTAAGTTTCATGAGTATATCTTGATTCTAAAGGGTAAATAATTGTCTAAGTCTCACAAGTCTTTTAGTAGATCTAGAACTTTCCTTATGTTAAGACTTAATCTTAGTTTCTGTTCTGATGGTCAAGAGAGTCAGGGAGAAAGATCTGTAAGATTAAAATGAGTTGTCTTTTAAGACAGAGGAGTTGTGATACATTCAAGTCAGTGGAAAGCATTAGCCTTAACAAGGAGATGTGTGCAATTTCTGCAGGCTCAGAGAGTTCAGAGAAATTTGGAGATTGAAAATTATTTTAGGCCCTGGTCCAGGTATTGCTACACCATGTTTATTGTGAGATCCAACTTTCTTCTAATTTGGGTCTTGACCTTGCTGGGCATACCTGCTACAGTTTAGAATTCCGTCTACTCGAGAGCATTGAAGAGCTCCAGAAAACAGATTCTGAAATAGAAATACACTTGTAAGAAGTCTTTTGAAGAGTGTTCCGCTTTTAATATCAGCAGAGTACTTGAAGTAGAGTAAAAAAATGTGAAATTGGGCTTCAAATGAAAAGATCTCAATAGATCACATGAGGAGCTCCAATCTGTGACAGCCTCTCAGTATTGCTTGTATTGAAACTGAAAGGCCAGGCTTTAATACCCTAATTAAACAGCCATTCCATGTGAACTGTGCCCAGGAAGGAAGATCTAGATGAGCTAGCTCTCTTCCATTCAAGGGCAATTCCTCCAGAGAGACTTGACTGAGAACATCAGCTATCAACTCCAATAGCAACCGAGAGAATTCTTCCATCCTGAGGGAGGTGGAGGCAGAATATTGGTAGCACAGCACATTAAATACAATGGATTTTATTAGTCTTGATAATTTCCTTTAGGGTATAAGTCCTATAATTAAGCTTTACCATAAAGCATATAACAGGAAATGAAATGCTAAAAATGTTTTGAATCTGTACTAAAACTGATTATGTATTACAAAATCCAAAATATTGGAAAATTGCTTATTTTTTCCTGGCTGATCAGTAAACAACTTCAACAATTAAATAGAGCAAAATTTATATAATCATCTCATGAGGAAAAAAAGAAAAAACCTACTCAAAGCAAAATAAGATTTTACCCTAATACTTTAATGGTTTAAATATTTCTATTCTGGTAAACAATATTATTCAACTTATAATTGCTTTCTCATGGTCCATCTTCAAAGATTTAGGGTGGCGTGGATGACATGCCATCCTAACTTAGAATAGTTGCAGCTATTCTCAAGGCACATACACATTTATTTTCGTTTGAAAACATTTTTTCCTTGATCTTGTTGGCATACTCTAATTATGGCATTTTGGTTGTTTGCAAAAAAACAAACAAATTGGTAGATAAAGACTTCTGCTGACTATTTTCCTGAGGACCTTCTCATTGTTGATAGAAAACGAAATTTAGAAAAAGAAGCTGTCATGACTAATTTCATTTTGGTTGACACATGCACTATGACTTTCCATTCATTGTCATTGTACTCATTCCAGGCACAATCAAACATGGCCTCTTAGAGGTAGAGTCTGAACTGCTCAGAATTTGAAGGAGCATGGTAAGGCAAAAGGTAGGCCAGGAATTTGCCTGGAGTAATATAAATTCTGTGATATCCCTTACTTATTCTTGTACGCTAATTGTTTACTTCGTATTCTTGAACTGCTATTTTATTTGAACTCCAGAAAATGTATCCTATTACTTGCTGCCATGAATTTTTTTAAAAATCTAAATTACGTTGTCTCTTTATATGTTTATAGAAGTGTGAAGATTATTCCTATCTTTTAAACAATTTAAATGTACCATTAAATATCAGGAGAGATAAATTATATATACTATAATTTTAGAACTCTAGTATTTTATTACCATAATTTGTGCAAAGTCCTATGCAAAAAAATATAATCAATAATAAAATATATCTTTTGCTGATATAATTAAGAAGTAGTAGGTTTTTTTCTGGATAACACAGAGATATAAATAAATAACCACCTAGAAAGCATAGATGTTGTGAAAGAAAATTAGGATTTTATGTCTTTGAAGTTTTATGACTTATGTGTGAAAAATAGTGATAGGATCTACAAAATAATAATGAAAATGGATATTTGTTATTCAAAGGACTAAAATTAAATAATTTGAATATAACTGGATATTATATCTCTCTTCATTATTTTTAAATAACCAAAATAGAGACCTAGACCAATGGAATAGAATAGAGAACCCAGATATAAAACCATCTACCTACAGCTGACTTTTCCTTTGACAAAGCAAACAATAATATACACTGGGGAAAAGAAGCCCTATTCAATAAATGGTGCTGGGAACATTGGATAGCCACATGTAGAAGAATGAAACAGGATCCCCTATCTCTAACCACTCACAAAAATTAATTCAAGATGGATAAAAAGACTTAAATGTAAGGCATAAAACCATAATGATTCTAGAAGAAAAATGTAGGAAAAACTCTTCTAGATGTCAGCCTGCAAAAAAATTTATGACTAAGACCCCAATGGCAGTTTCTTACAAAAGTAAACATACTCTCATCATGTAATCCAGCAATTGTGTTTCTTATTGTTTACTCAAATAAGTTGAATAGTTATATACATCCAAAAAAAAAAAAACTGCACACAGATGTTTATAGAAACTTTATGCATAATTGTCAAAACTTAGAAAGAGCCAACATGTTCTTCAGTAGGTGAAAGAATAAACTGTGGTATAACCAGAAAAAGGAATATTGTTCAGCTCTAAATGGAAATAAACTATCAAGCCCTGAAAATACATGGAGGAACCTGAAACGCATATTACTCAGTGAAGTAAGCCAGTTGGAAAAAGGCTATATCCTATATAATTCCAACTATATAACATTCTGGAACAGGCAAAACTATGGAGATAGTAAAAAATCAGTCGTTGTCAGGCGGTAGGAGGTAGGTAGGCAGAGCACAAAGGATTATTAAGGCAGCAAAATAATCGTATGACACTATGATGGTGGATACAAATTGTCAAAACCCATGGAATGTGCAACACAAATGAACCACAACTAAGCTATGTGCCCTGGGCGATAACGATGTGGCAACGTAGGTTCGTCAGTGTAATAAATGTACCACTGAGATGCGGGATGTTAATCGTGGGAGAGACTGTGGTTGTGTAGGGACAGTCTAAATTTTCCTATGAAATAAAAATGAAGTGTATTTTAGAAAATTAAAATAACCCTCCAAAATTTAACTTACACAAAAACTTTATTAAGAAAGACTATAAGATTACAGGACATTATGTTAATGGATTAGAAACAATACTATTAATGTGACTGTTTTTCCCAATGTAACCAATCACTCCTGCTTGAGCTAAATAATTATCTCTTGAAGCCATGTGGGTTCCAGACTAATTGATGTCAAGAAACCATAGAATACCATAGACTGGGCACCATAACTCATGCCCTAGAGTTCAACAATGTATAGGTTATCACTAACCAATGTTATCACTGTAAACTAATGAAAAATTCTATCAGACGACTTGTATCAGCCCACTCCCTCGTTTCTTTCTTCCTTTAAAAAGCTGCTTATAAAAGGAGGCCAAGTGAGCTCATATCCAAAGTTACTGGGATTGATTATTCTGGCTCACTTTGGCTCAAGTAAACTCTTTAGACTATACTGTGGGCTTCAGCCTTCTCCTTTAGGCCAACACTGGGATGCTAGTAATTTTATGTTTCTTGAAATTAGTTACCGGTCATAAGAGGTTGCCCATTATGAAATATTTATCTAAATAGATTATTGTGAAACACTTTCCAGTTAGAACATTATATTTGAAATAAAAATGTATTAAATAAACAAACAAAAACATTTGTAATCACTATCTCCAAAGATAACTGTTTTCAAACATTTTGCAGCCTATCCTTTTTTTTTTTTACCATTCTTTTAACTATTTTGAAATGTAGACTATCCTTATATTTCCCGTAACAAAATATTTTTTCAAAACGCAAAAATGGGATCACAACATTTCATGAGAAACACATCTCATAAAATCTGATGTTATTAATAAGCAAAATATTGTGAAAAATTTTCCAATTACTATTATCTCTAAAATTATTGTATATTCCTAAAATCAAGTACAATTTGCATGTACATAGACAGTCTGCTAGGCATTGTAAAATAGAATATATACAGTTCTACAGAAATTCCCAAAAGTCTCCATATACAGGGAAAATGGGATATTGTAGCTAAATGTACCTTTATTTACAAAATATTCATTATAAAATTTTACAAAATTTTTCCTTTGTATGGAGACTTTTGGGACACCCTGTACTTTAGAAATATGCCATAATTTGGCTTTCATTTTTAAAAATGATTGTAGAAGGGTTAAAATTATCTCAGCCAAACTTTGCATACATGTCTGCCTTTTAATTTATTAAATTTTTAGGATGAATTTCCAAAAGTGGAATTGCTGAGTGACCATATCAGTATCAGCAAATTATGATACTGAAGTATTAGCTGGTACCAATTTTCCAATGGTCAGAAATGCATGAAAAAGGTTATTTCCCTATAACAGTGAACATTACACATTATCTTCATACCAGCTTTGCTAATATAAAATGTAAAAATAGCATAACAGTTCTGTTGAATTCTCACCTTGTTGTGGAAAACCAATTTTATTTTGTTCATGGTAATTTTTTCATACAGAGGTTTTGATTATTTGCAGTCACATCTATAATTACTCTCTTTTAAGGTTTGTGCCATTGGTGCCGTATTCAGAGAGATCTAGCTACTTAAATGCATATAAACATTCAATGATAGAATTATCATTTGTAAGAAATTGTTGTAGTTATTCTTCTTTATATTTTTTCAAAGAAATATCAGATTTATTTTGTCTTGTCTGCTCAACAACAAAACACTTTTGGTACAATTACATTAAATATGAACAATTATTTTTGGAGTATTTATTTTTATTTCATATCTTTCATTTGAGACACAGTAAATTACTCCATTTATTCAAGACTTCTATTATGCTATTCAATAAAGATTTATAGTTTGAAGCAATGCAACATTTTATAGTTTTAGTAATAAAAGCATGAAAACTGCTTGCTCACATTTTAGATGTTTTATAGATTTGTGTAAAACAGAAAATATATATTAATTTTGTCATTTCTTAAGTAGCAGTAATTACATTATATATATATATATATATATATATATACTATATATAATATTTTGTTATTTAGGTATTTTGTAACTGACAGGCTTTAGTGTAGAATCTTATTAAGGGTATTTTAGTTGATCATTTGTGGTTGCCTAGATCTAAAGAGTCAAACTTTTAGATGTATATGTTACCATTTTCTGAAAATTCATGAGTAATTTAACTATAAAATTGGAAGAGGTGGAGAGAAGAACCTGAGTAGATTCCATTTTAAATAGACACAAGAGTGAATTTTGATAACAAATGATATTTCATATTTATTTATTCAAATGTTTTAGTGGGTTTTATTATGGTTTTATTCTTCAGGTTACACTGAAATAAACTTCATTAAACCTTCATTAAACCTTAAAATTTATATCTATATATTTATAAACATTTTTATTTATTCATTTATTTATCATTTTTACATGGAACTTTAAAAATATATGTGGAAGATATTTTGTGGCAGAAATGGGCTAAGATTTAGGGGTCCCAGTTTAATTTTTAATTTTAATTTATTGAAATATTTTTTCTTCTCACTAATTTGTAATACTACTTTATTGTGTATGTGTTTGTGTGTATGTGTGTGTGTGTGTAGGTTGATTCTTCTGGATTTTTTACTTTCCATTTATCTTTCTGACAAATTTGAACCAGTTCCACAATTTAATTACTGTAGATGTTCCTAGTGGACTTTTTTGTTTGTTTGTGTTTTGGGGTTATTTTTATTTTCTATGATTTTAATTAACTTAATAGCATTTCTTAGAACAGAAATGCTTTGGTGATCAAGAGTATAGTTTAGCCCACTACAAGGCCAAATCTTATTACAATGATGATATGTTAGGAATTAGGCCTTCAAACATACCTCACAAAATAGCATACACACAATTCATTCTTAGAACTAAAGACTTATTGCCCTCAGAGGCCGAGGTGGGAGGATCATTTGAGCTCAGGAGTTCGAGACCAGCCTGAGCAAGAGCAAGATCCCATCTTTAGTAAAACTAGAAAGAAATTAGCTGGACAACTAAAAATATATAGAAAAAATTAGCCGGGCATGGTGGCACATGCCTGTAGTCCCAGCTACTTGGAAGGCTGAGGCAGGAGGATCACTTGAGCCCAGGAGTTTGAAGTTGCTGTGAGCTAGGCTGAAGCCACGACAAAAAAAAACAAAACAAAACGAAACAAAACACTTATTGCCATTTCCTTCATTTTATTTCTCATCCCTTACCGTTCTTCAATTTAGCAACTACTCTCCTTCAAAAGCTGTGAATGGAGGAGAAGGCACAGTACCCCACACTATCTATATAATATAAAATAAAGCTGTATATCCAATAGGCACTTGATAAATATTACTGGCTGACTTCTAACTGGCTGGTAAACAAAATACCTATTGACGCCTTCAGTTACCTGGTTTAGTAAGCAAAGCTATAGAGGCTTTGAGCAATAGTTAGAGAGTACTAACTATTCATAAATAACTTCCCAGTTATTTTTCCCTGTGAGTGTTTCATCAACTCTTTGGCATTGTTCTTTCTATAAAGTATTGTTTTTCTGGAAAAGTGTTGCCTATTTTTTCTTGTGCATTTTTGTCCCTTCTTATATTTCATTTTATATTGCTCTTGATTAAATTAAACCTCATTCATCCTCAATGCAATGTGGCTAAAACAAAAACAACCTGCAAAAGTGAATAACATTATATTATTGACTAACACTTTTATTAAACTATTTGAAGCCAAACTTAAGAACATACCTGACACAATTATCTTTTTTTTTTTTTTTTTTTTTTTTTTGAGACAGAGTCTCACTTTGTTGCCCAGGCTAGAGTGAGTGCTGTGGCATCAGCCTAGCTCATAGCAACCTCAAACTCCTGGGCTCAAGCGATCTGTCTGCCTCAGTCTCCCAAGTAGCTGGGACTACAGGCATGAGCCACCATGTCCGGCTAATTTTTTGTATATAAATTTTTAGTTGGTAAATTAATTTCTTTCTATTTTTAGTAGAGGACGGGGTCTTGCTCAGGCTGGTTTCGAACTCCCGACCTCGAGCAATCCACCTGCCTCGGCGTCCCAGAGTGCTAGGATTACAGGCATGAGCCACTCCACCCAGCCTTGACACAATTATCTTTATAATTCAGGTATGGTGCATGCTGGTTAATCTGAACACCACTGTGCCCTGAATGACCTCAGAAAAGCACAACTGGGGCTTTGCTACATAATTCACCTATTTTTATGTCTCAGGACTGTTATACAACAACAGTGGAATGTAATGCATATGCATGCCTTCCTCTGATAGCTGTGTATAAATTAGTGAGGTTTTAATTTTCTTGGAAACATTACAGTAGAGCAACACAATTGATTCAAACACTTGTGATTAATGGGCAAGCTGAAGGACACAGACAATGTTACCAAACAAGGAGATGTCCCAAGAACATGATTTACATACAACACAGTACGCTGCAAGTGTGTTTTACTTTCTCCTTGCTGTTTCTTCCTTGCAGACTTGCCTTTAAAATCAAAGCACCTCCTTCCTAATTGAAAGCTTTCTGGGAGCATTCATCAGGAAAAGATTACCGTGATGTTCCATAAAGTTGGGCTTCATTTTTAAGTGGCCTTATAAATGGTCAGTTTTATAGTTTCATAATAACATTTGAATGATATTTAGAAAGGCTTTTTTTAAGCATATTTCAAATACTAAGAACTTTATCATTTGAAATTTAGTCTTAAGTGTTTATGACTCTATTAGGCAAGATTCTCAGGGAGACAGAATATACAGAATAGATACATAGATAATTATATGAGGGAGGATTTATTCGGGGATTTGACTCACATGATTACGGAGACAGAGAATTCCCACAATAGGAGGTTTGCAAGCTGTAAATGAAGGAAGCAAGTAGCACAGCTCAATCCAAGTCCAAAAGCCTCAGAACCAGGGAATCTGATGGTGTAACTCTCAGGTCTAGGTCAAAGGCCTGAAAGTAGAGCAGCTGTTGTGAGTTACAGAGTCCATAGTATAGAGAAAGTGAAGTTATGATATGCAAGGGCAAGAGAAGAGGGACATCCTGGTTAAAGAAGAAGGAGAGCAATAATTCATACTTCCTGTGCCTTTTTGTTCTATCCAGTCCCCCATCTAATTCAGTGATGCCCACCCGCATTAAGGGCAAATTTTCCCCACTCAGTCCATCTACTCACACACCCATCTTCTTCAGAAACACCCTTACAAATTCACCCAGACGTAATGGTTTTCCAGCCATCTATCCCATAATCCAGTCAGTTGACACCAAAACTAACCATCATACTGATTTTCATATTATTATTAAAAATTAAAGTCATCCAATGAAAGCAAAATCAGCGTGTCCATGGAAACAATACAAAGTATTCAATTACAAAGTCCACCTAACATACAATTCAGGATTTTAAGTTCACAATTAAGGCCTTTGTGGAACATATTTTTTTTTATCAACTCATTTTTTTATTTGGAAGTCACCTTTTCTGCTTTTGCAAATAAAATTCCACATTACTCTTTCTAACATGATGATTTCCAAATGTTTGGTAATTTTGGAACTTTGGGGACTTTTAGAACCTTCATCCTCATAAATTTTAAGTTGATTTCGATATTATCAAACAAAGTTGTCAGTTTCTTCAATTTTTAGACAATCATTTGTAAGTAAAGGGCAAAAAATAATGTCTTAGCATGAAAGAATCAAGAGACACAGTGTAATGCTACTTGGAAGTACAACAGTGGGACTCCACATGAGCCAATCTCAGCTCATCAGCATTGCCATGAATGCAATGCTTCACTTTGTTTTATGAGCTACCTAGAGCCAGATGCTATAAAATTGCTGTGAGGGATTACCTACTAGGGACTTGTGCAGGCCATGCCAGGAGCAACACAGAGGTCTTTTCATACTACTATCCACATAATAAGAATTCTGTACAGCAGACTTTGAGAATGTAGGAAGTGCTTTTTAAATTATGTCCTAAGGAAGCATTTGCCCCAAACACTAATATTCATTCTACCACACTGTTCCCTAGAAATCTCATTCAGCATTGCCACACATGTTTGCAATAATAGCAGTTTTGCTGGCCAATGTTCTCAGCACCAACAGCACAAAAATCTATTTTGGCAAAGTAGGCAGCAACCATTATGTGTGTGGGTGCTTGAGTCCCAGCAGTTTACCTCATTTGTAAATAGGACCAATGGCCAAGAATCCTAGTTTGCAAATTCTCTCACCTCATTTGGAAACATTTAATTCATTCCAACAGTCTGTCTGGTGTACAGAAAGAAAAACAGAGTTATAGTGCATCCTGCCATTTCCTATGGACAGCCACATTCCATATTTTTCTCATTTTTTTCAGAGTTGAAGCAGAGCTACCCACTTAATAGGAGCTTGCAGTTTACATGGAAACGAGTAATACAATTAAATGTAAATAGATGTGTCTTTGAGAAAACTTTGGGATGCTTTGAGAAAGACATCAATAAATTATTTTTCATTTTTTTAAGTACCAGGACTCATCTTATGAAACCAAATGTCAAATAAATACCCATGTTTTTGGTTTAGTACCAATATTAGGGGGAACATCTTATACTGAAGAGTTTACGATTATTGTGCCTATACTATTTCTATGTAATAAAATGAAAAGCAAACATCCTGTTAATTGTTTAATTTGCAATTTCTATTTGGCTCTATTTGGCTATAATTTAGTGGCAATTTAAAATATAACCCCGCTTTGTACATTTAAAAGTTACTTTGTGATCAAGTAGTTTTAACTAAAATATAATAAACAATCTTTTTAAAATGTTACTTTCCTTTGATTCCTACTGTCCTAAACAATCCACTATAACAATAGAAGCTGACTTTAAAATCCAATTCTGAACTCAATGTAAAAAAAAAAAAAAATGAAGAATAATAGGTCGCTTACAATAGAATTGTAAGAAATTAGAGGTTTTACGAAAAGAGTTATTTAGATGGGAAAATTATAGCTTCATATTAGCACATCTGCACCTTGACAATCAAATGCATGAGTACATTATAATTTCAATGAATTATGCAAAATGTTAATTAAAAAGTCGAATTTACTAATCATCTCTCAGGGTCATAACTGGAATTGCATTTGAGTAAGGACAAACAATTCCATGAAGTGCATTTTCATCTTGTAGTTTTTAAAGCTCTTTGGAAATACATACCAGAAAAACAATTTTGTCTTTATATAGATGCTAATTGATTTTGTTGTGTTTAATCTATCAGAAATTATTGATTACTCCCTTATAAGTTATGGCTACATAATGTAGCTGTGAGTTTCAAAAAATGATACATTATAAATATACACAATTATAATAAATGTAGGCTTTGTGTTTTAAATTAAAAACTGGTTAAGCAGTGGAAAATTTGTGTATAATTTTCTATATCTAACTTTCGCCTTTCAAGCATAAGGCATATGTACGAAATGTTTTCATGTATTTTATACTTCTGATATTTTCAATTCTTAGTCCTTTTAAAAATATTTCAAAAGTTACTCCTTATATTTACTTCTAATCATTTTTTAGAACATCTGGATATTTTAGAACATGGTACTATAATTTCTGAGATAGATAGCTATATTATGATATGTGGATTCATAATAAAAATAAATACATCAATGGATTAAAATATAATTTAGCACAATTGCATTTTGAAAATATTATAGTGGTTTCAATGTCTTTTCTAAACTTTAATATTTAGTGCAATGTATTCTGCTTCCCTCTATCCTCAATCATACAATTTTGTCCAACAAAAAGCTATAAAAGGATAGTAAAGATAGAGTAATTTTATCCTTCTTCTGCCTACAAAAAGCCTTGCCCCAAGAACAGAAGCATAGATATCTGGAATAGATCTGAAATACCAGAGATGAAACCATCAGTATATGGCAATCTAATCTTTGATAAAGCTGACAAAAATATAAATTGGGGAAAAGAATCTCTCTTCAATAAATGGTGCTGGGAAAACTGGTTAGCTACATGCAGAAGAGCAAATCAGGATCCCTACCTCTCACCTCTCACAAAAATTCACTCAAGATGGATAACAGACTTAAACCTAAGACATGAAACCTTAAGAATCCTAGAAGAGGATGTTGGGAAAACTCTATCAGACATTGGCCTAGGCAAAGAATTTTTGAGGAAGACCCCCAAGGCAATCACCGCAGCATCAAAAATAAACAAATGGGATCTGATCAAATTAAAAAGTTTCTGCACAGCCAAGGAA
>VSMD01115378.1:0-12756 GCA_008750895.1 Mirza zaza | reverse complement strand
ACACACACACACACACACACACACACACAAACCCTAGGTTTCTGTAGCTCCACATTATACAGCACTCCAAAATTTTTGATAAATATGAACTTCATCTGGCTGACAAGAAACCACAAACTTGTTTGGTAAAGAAACTAAATTCTTGGGTAGTAAAATTATCTGTTGACAATAAGTGTCTTTAAAGCTGGGGAAATTTAGAATTAAGATTGGAGGTATTGAAGTTAGTTATATTCATAGTATGAGAATAATCTACGTATAGTTCATATATTGAATTTTATGATGAAGAAAATTTGACATTAGTCTCCATCTTACAGATTCTAATTTTAAAATGTATAATTAATTGATTTATTTGTCTGATTTTTAGTATGAATATCAATATTTTTAGTATGAATATGAATATTTTTAGTATGAATATATAATTTTTAAGTCTATAATACTACTAGAGTGTCATGAGAACTAAAAATTTACTATATTTGTACTTTATTCCATTACACTATGAGAGTTTTGTCAAAATTTATTTTAAAATACATAAGGTAATTTTAACGTACAAGTTGTAAAATAATTTGTAAAGCCTCTTTTAGAAATAACTTGAAATTTCCTAGATTTATATATAGAATCATCATATTTTAAACTAAATTGAAACATTTAAGAAAAAATAATATTACTGATAGTTATTATTTTAATAAGTCAAAGATTAATTTTTAAATCCTGTATAACTCTAAATAATCTATATTGTGCATAAAAGCTGTTGTCAAGGACACCAAAAGACCATGATTAAATGTATTTGTCATTTATCATGATTCTTTCACACCTATGAACTCCTTAGATTAACCTACAACTACCAATTCTGATTACAGTAAGTAGGTTTCAGACATGACCTAATTATCATGAGCCATTGAGTTAGCCAAGAAGTCAAGGTGGGGAGTTGTTTGATTTGTATGTGTTCAGCTGTGTGAGTGAGGGTAGCAGGGCAGAACCTATACAAATTATGAGGGGTTATGGAATCAGGTGGCCTGCTTTGAAGTCTGCTCCACCACATACTGTATGTGACACTTCTTCTGGCATATTATTTAACTTCTCCATATTTAGTTTCATGACCTGTAAAACCTCTACCTACCTCATAAGGAAGTAGTGAGGTTGACAGAATACAACTGATTTTAAGTACTTAGAATAACACCTGACACAAAATTAAGTGTTCAATAAATATTGGCTGTTATTTATTATCATTATTAACAAAAAAGGTTTATGAAGCTCAATTTCACTCAGACGTTCTTAAGACTGTTTAAGTTATTACTTGCAAATTGTACCATGAAGTCTTCTATTTGGAAGTCTTCTATACAGCTTTCCACATTTCTATTGCTATGGCTTTCTAGAATCCCCAAGGATGATATAGACTGAGGGAAAATATCTGTTTAAAAAGAACCATTTGACATCAATCTCTGGCTTTGGGTTTATACCCCAAGGCTCTGCAGATTAGCCTGTTTCAACTATTTGGGAGATTAACAGTTAACAGACTTGAAGTCCTGCTGTTTTTGACATTTCTTTCAAGATCAAAAACAGCTTTAGTGATTTTGCTGGGATTGTGGGTGATTCTATTTCTTTAACCATTTGATGCTTGAGTGGGAGGACTAATATGGGGAATGGGAAGTACAGTCGTTCCTCAGTATCCATGGGGAATTGCTTCCAGCACCTCCCTCGGATACCAAAATCTGTAGATGCCAAAGTCCTCCATAAAAATGGTATAGTATTTGCATATAAGCTATGCACATTCTTCGGTATATTTTAAATCATCTCTAGATAACTTATAATACCTACTACAATGTAAATGCTATTTAAATAGTTACTATACTGTATTGTTTAGGGAATAATGACAAGAAAAAGTCTGTACATGTTCAGTACAGATGCATTTTTTTCTCAAATATTTTCAATCCATGATTGATGCAAAGCCCATAGATTTGGAGGGCCTACCGTATTCCTAATAGCTACTTTTGTACAGCATAGTAGCAATTACTTTTATATACTAGGCACTGTCCTTCATACATGAACTTTCTCTGTGTTGTTTATAGCTACCAATTTAGAGGTACTGGTATTAGACCACTAAAGCTTAATTCATTCATTGTTAGAATTTTTTCCCTTCAGCAAATATATCAAGTATTTCAAAGAATATAGAGGCTAAAGAAAACGCCACAGAGCAAATCCGTACACTAGGCGAACAAGAGAAAGAGTACAGGAAGCAATCAGCCTGGTGATTATTAGAAGTTGTTTGTAGCTAGTTAAGTGGCCACAGCTGAAAAACAGACCCTGCTTTTATCACTGCATTGCATGATGCCTAAGTGGTCACGGTGACTCTGATCCATTACGCCATAATATAGCTGAACTCAAACATGCTCTGTGTTCGGGGGAGCTGTTTCTCACG
The DNA here is from genome assembly GCA_008750895.1 of Mirza zaza. Taxonomy (NCBI): domain Eukaryota; kingdom Metazoa; phylum Chordata; class Mammalia; order Primates; family Cheirogaleidae; genus Mirza; species Mirza zaza. The sequence continues at coordinate 10,340 of VSMD01115378.1, read as the reverse complement.
TGTTCTTCCCTCTGCCCTCTGGAGAGGGAAAGGACAGGGGAAATCTTATGTCAGGAAATGAAAAAATGCTCTAAATTTTCCTAAAGATTGAAGGTATTTATGTAACCAACATGTGGTTAACATACAGTTTGTCAATCTGGATTGTGGAGTGACCTCAAATGCTGCAGAAGGCAGTAAACTGTCACAAGTTCAGTGCCCTCTGGTGGAGTATGCAGTATGATGGGAGGCACCTCTTTTTCCTCCAGTCCCTTAAAAGGTGTCAAAGACCTTAGGACATGCATGTTATATATCCATTTCTCCCCAGCATCATCCTGTCTTTCCTAGTTTCTTTTTTTCTTTAGCCAAAACTTTTTTCCTTTTTATGTTTACATTTATTTTATCTTTTTTTTATTTTTGTAAACAAATGATTCTTTCTGGACTAATAACATATCATTAATAAACTAGGCTGATGTATATGTATATGTATATATTCTTGCATGTAAGGTCATCCTGTGCTTTTAAAACCCTGCCCCTTAAGATTCTCAAAGACTAAAGAATTCAAAGGAAATATCCCCAAATTGAAAATACATTAATATATCCTAACTATATTCAAATAAATATATCATACACAGTGGCCATTTTTAATGTGTGATTTTTAGGTCCTCAAAGAAGGAATGAAGATCATTAAGTGTTCAGTGTTACCTAGTCACTCAAAGCCAGAGTTGCTCAAAAGAGGAAGACTGCCTCTCTGGGAATGACTGTACTTTGCACTTATGTCAGGCCCAGGCCTATCCAGGATTTGTAGATGTGATTTGTCCATGCCTTTTTTCCTTCAACTTTATTGAGGTGATGCTTTGATATACATATATGATTTCCATAATCAAGATAATTAACATGTCTATCACGTCACATAGTTATTTTTTTTATAGTGAGAATACCTAAAGCCTACTCTCTCAGTAAAGTCCAAGTATACAACACATTATTATTAACTATAGTTAATACTCATGCTACACATTAGGTTGCTAGAACTTATTCCTCTTATAAGTAAAAGTTTGTACTCTTTGACCATCTCTCCATTTTCCTCATCCCTCAACCCTTGGTAACCACCATTCTACTCTCTAGTTCCATGAGTTTAATTTTTTTTAGATTCCACATCTCAGTGAGATCATGCAGTATTTGTCTTCCTATGTTTGGCTTATTTTATATCCTCCAGGTTTATATCCATGTTGTTGCAAATGGCAGAATGTACTTATATTTTAAGGCTGAATATTATTCCAGTATTCATGTGTGTGTGTCTGTGTGTGTATCACATTTTCTTTATCCATTCATCCATTGATTACTTAGGTTGATTCTACATCTTGGCTATTGTGAATAATGCTGTAATGAACATGAAAGTACAGATATCTCTTTGACATACTGATTCCATTTCCACTGGATATATACCCAGAAGTGGTATTGCTGGATCATAGAGTAGTTCTATTTTTCATTCTTTGAGAAGCTTCCATAGTGGTATACATAGTGGCTATACCAATTTACATTTCAATCAGTAATGTGTAAGTATTCCTTTTCTCCACACCTTTGCCAATACTTTTGTTTTTGTCTTTTTAATAGTAGCCTTCCTAACAGATGTGGGGTGATATTTCATTGTGGTTTTCATTTGCATTTCCCTGATGATTAGTGATGGTGAGAAACTTTTCATATGCCTGTTGGCCATGTGTATGTCTTCCTTGTGAATTTGTTCACTTAGGTCCTTTGCCCATTTGTAAAATCTGGTTTTGTTTTTTTATGATTGGGTTGTATGAATTCCTTATATATTTTGGATTTTAACCCTTATCAGATATATGATTTGCAAATACTTTCTCCCATTCTATGGGTTGCCTTTTCCATTTGTTGATTGTTTCCTTTAATTTTTTTGCTTGATAATATTTTTAGGGTCATAATATTATCTAGACAGCGTTGATTTGCAGAAGACAGAAGCCACTTTCAGAAGAGAGGAGTTTTTTATATAAAGAGATTTGAGTGCTTACAATATCATTGGTAGTGCTAGAGGAGCTGGTCTAGGTTGGGCTTTGAGGAATGACTCCCACACAACCACCTCAAAATTGACCTGCCAGGGGAGCTGCTTCCCTTGCCTCAGTCAGGAAACAGGGTGATTAGGAAGCTGCCACTAGAAATTTGATTTCAGGAACACAGTGTTAGCTAGTCTCCAAGCCCTACCTCTCAACAGCTACGAAGCTAATGATTAGATACAAGAACTCCACTGAAGAAAAACTCAGTGCCTCCCCAACTTTGTTCTCCAAAAGTAAAAACAGAAAAAAAAAATAGAAATGTAACCTCTAATTTCACACGAGTGCTCTTGATTGGCTAAATATAATCATAGTGGACCCTTAAATCAAGGAAGTCCAGGAAATGAAAATTTTAGCTTTCTATTATAGGTTACCAGGCAGGAAAGCACATTAGAAGAGCATTTTTCAAATTCTACATTGCAAATTACTTGTGAGTCATAAAATCAATTTATTTAATGGGCCATGAAATCAATTGATTTTTAATGAAATGGAATAGGATAGAATATATCATTGTATCATATGTAGTAAAGGAGGAATGTTTTAAAGCTTTTTATTTCAGGGGTGTGTGTGTGTGTGTGTAACTGGGTTATAACATAAAATGATCATAGGTACCATATGGAATAGGGCCAAAACATTTTGATATCCACTGCCCTGGATGGAGGGTGGAATGAATTTTGAACACCAATCCACCAATATCCAACATAAACCCTGTAAAGATGAATTTATATCTAAACCAACTGTATCTGTTTTCTACAGCTGTTATAACAAAGCCATAAACTTAGTGACTTAAAACAACACAAATTTCAATGTTCATTACACCACTTTATGACCATATATACCTCCCGTTTAGCTCCCACTTAGCTAGAACACGTGGTGTTTGCTTTTCCATTCCTGAGATACTTCACTTAGGATAATGGTTTCCAGTTCCATCCAAGTTGCCGCAAAATACATTATTTCTTTCCTTTTCATGACTGAGTAATATTCAGTGGCATATATACATACCACATTTTCTTTATCCCCTACTCAGTTGATGGGCACTTCAGCATTATACAATTCATCCATGCAACAAAAAACATTTGTAACCCATAAATCTACTGAAATAAAATTTTTTAAAAAAATATGAACTGAAAATAAATTAATTAAATCAAATAAAACCATTCTAAAATTCCCACAAATTTACTCTGTTTCAGTTCTGTAGTTAAGAAGTCAAAAATGGGTCTCACTGAGCTAAAAGCACAATGTTGCCAGGGCTGCATTGCTTTCCAGGGGCTCTAGAAGAAAATCCACTTCCCTTCCCTTTTTGTTTTCCAAAGCCTGCTTGGCTACTGGCCCTCTCCATGCATCTTCAAAGCCAGCAACATCGAGCCAAGTCTTCCTCAGGTTACCATCTGTCTGTTCTGTTCTGCCCCTGTCTTCCCCTTTCGAGGACCCTTGTGAATACATTGGGTCTCCCTGGATAATCCAAGATAATTTCCCTATGTAAAAGTCAGCTGATTAGCAACCTTAACTCCCCATTGTCTAATAGTTTAACATATTCACAGGCTTCAGGACTTCAGACAGAGATACCTTTGTGGGGAGAGTGTTGTATATTCTATATACAACACTAACCAAACCAGATTAAAGAGCAGGAGAGCATATACCCTATAAACTAGCAAGGAGAGGGGACACTGATCTTCCTTCTAATGCAGATTTCTCTTGTTTCTACTGCTTCTAGAGCCAGTTAGATGAGGAAAATGTATGGTTTTCTATAGGGAAATACATAAAAAGATATATAATTCCATTAGGCTCCTCATTTTATAATAAAATGCTTTCTGTTGGTTCCCTACAATGAACAATACTGAAAATGCCTAGTTACCTTTTGTATCTTCACCCTGCCCTCTCCTCTAACATCAAATTTGAAATACCATATTGCTTCAATTTAACACCAATAAACCCATCATGTGTTTATACTACATTTTATAAATGTACCCCATTCTTCTCCCAACATTTTTTAGAGTAGTGTCATATCTATGTTGTTAGAGCGTGGCCATCATAGACTATATTGTTTCCCTTATCCGCATCATTTAGTCTCAGTTTTACAGGTAAGTGTATGTTCAATGCTCACAGATAAATATGTCATTATTGCTCTATAGTCACTTTAGTAATATCAACAAACCCACTGAAAAGGATGTTCTTTCTAAAAAAGGAAAGAGATTTTATTTCAGCAAACTGTTTGCAAACTGAGGAGTTGCCGCCTTTGGTACAAAACAAAGGTTCTAACAAAGAAAGGGGTTGTCCTTTACAGAGAAACTTCATGCCCAGGTTCCCACTCCGGTCCTCTTATGCAAATGTAAAATGCAAACTTGTTTAGTTCCAATTGGTTCATGTTTGTTTAGTTCTGATAGGTCCACGCATGTCACAGTCTACTGGTTGTTCAGTGTAAACAGGAACAGACAAATGTGAAAGTTCCAAAATTAAGTGAGCCTGGGGGTTTTCTGGGAATGCAGAGTACTTCTATGACCTCTAATCAGCAATGGTCACTTGGCTGTATTTTGAATTTAGGCCATTAGCCACTCAGGACCCATTTCGAAGTATTGGCTCTTTTAGGGTTCACAATTGTCTGCGTATTTCTCAGGAAGAGATGTTAGAAACAATATCCCTTGAGTTCCTACATGTTCATAAGTTCTTACATGTTTGTATGACTATCTGTAGCCTTTGTGCTTGATGGTCAATTTGGCAGGATAGAAAACTCTTACATTTTCCCTGTGTATAGTAAATGTTACTATTTTAGCATAAAGCGTTGCTGGAAACTACGACTTTCTTCCCCTTATAAGTGACCTGAATGTTTCACCTGAAAACTCAAAGAGTTTTGTTTCTTTTTCTTATTTGTCTAGTAGTTGTATTAGAATATGTCTCAGTGTTAGCTATTCTGGAATAATTTTCTCATAAACATAGGGAGCTTTTAAGACCTCTTTTATTTCAGGAAACCATTCTTGAAACATGGCTTTTAGTATTATTTTGTCACATTGCCTTGCTTTTCTTTGGGGGGATATATATACACATATATATGGCATTTTTTTGTCTACCTTATATATCTATAAATTTCTCTGAAGTCTTTGTTTTCAAATGTTTAATCTTTTTATTTTTCTCTTTTCTATTATCTATTTGTCTTATAGTATTATCCATGCTGTTATCTGCAATTCCTTCTAAGTTAGTCTTTAGTTCTGAATGTTTTTCTTTTTTTTCTAATTATCTTTTTTTAGTTTAGTTAGTTCTCTTTTCAAACCTTCCTTTTGTCCAATTATTTTTGTCTCTGAGGTTTTCTAATTCTAATTTATACTCTTCTTTCATAGTTCTAAAAATATTCTAATTTCTTTTAGATTGCTTTTGAAAGATTAATGGGTTTTGCCTGATTGCTATAAAAATGTTGTTTTGCTTGGTATTCTCTTTTTCTTATAATTAATCTCTGTGCGGTGTGACTAAAGTCTTTTGCTGCAGCTCATCTTTAAGTGAGATGGGTTTGCCTAGCCTTATAGACATCCCTGTGTGCTGGGTCAGTGGGGGATTAGAGTAACGTTCATGTCTTTATAACTTTAGTGTTTTCTTTTCTGTTGCTATTAAGAACTATAAGTAAATATGGCCTAATATTAGCCCTTTCTCCGACCCTTTCCACCATTTTTTTTTTAGAGAGACAGGGTCTCACTCTGTCACCCAGGAAGCTAGAGTACAGTGGCATCATCATAGCTCACTGCAACCTCAAACTCCGGGGCTCCAGTGATCCTCCTGCCTCAGCCTCCCTAGTACCTGAGACTACAGGCATGTGCCACCACTCCCAGCTAATTTCTCTTACTATTCATAGATATGGGGTCTAGCTATGTTGCCCAGGCTAGTCTTGAACTCTTGGCCTCAAATGATCCTGCCACTTGGGCCTCCCAAAGTGCTAGGATTATAGATATGAGCCACCATGCCTGGCCTTTCTCGCTTTTATCTAGATTTTCTCTCTCCTTTGTCCCCAGAATCCCTGCCCTGCTCAATCTGGACCCTACTCCCACAACTGGTCCTCAGTGAAGGTTTGTGCCCAGAAAGAGAACTTGGGTCTGTTAATTTCAAGAGTTCCTAGGACCCAGAACCCTCTCTCACCATCTAGTCTTCCTACAGCTCTCTCACCCTTACTGGAGACTTGAGGCTTGCAAAGTCCCCTCCCAGCTTTTGCTACTGTTCTCAAAAAGGCTGTCGTGCTTTGCCACTGAAAGGGAGCATGCTGATTTCTAGCTTCTAGTTCTCCCTTTGCCCTCCCCCACTCTTTCCCACATAGGCACTTAGACAGAATAGTTCTTGTTGCTGTTACTGGTTTGCTGTTTGTATTTTGAAGTTCATGGGGCATCTCACTCCTCACTTTTTTGTAGAAGCTTCCTTATTTTTTGTTGTTGGTGGTGGTGGTAGTAATGTTTTTTTATCTACTTTTTCTGCCAGTTTTCGAGGGGGATTCAGGGAGAGCCAAAAACTATGTCATCATCCTCTTGCCTTCTTTCTTATCATAAAGTTTCACACAGGACTTTTTAAATGTAATTAATTTATTCAATAAAAATTAATTTAGTACATTTATATATTTACTAAAAATTAATTTAGTAAATTAATATATTTAATAAAAGTTAATCTAGCGGCCAGGCACAGGGACTCACGCCTGTAATCCTAGCGCTCTGGGAGGCTGTGGCAGGAGGACTGTATGACCCCAGGAGGCTACAGTGAGCAATGATAATGCCACTGCACTCCAGCAAAAAGAAAAAAAAAAACAGAGAAGAAGAAAAAGAAAATCAAAAAATAAAGTGTTTAAGGATGTAGAGAAATTGGAACCCTTGTGTACTGCTGGTAGACAGCTGATGGGAATATAAAATGGTGCAGCTGCTATGGAAAACTATATGGTGAATCCTCAAAAAATTAAAAATAGAATTGCCATATGATCCAGCAATTTCACTTCTGGGAATTGAAAGCAGCACCTCAAAGAGGTATTTATATACACATGTTCATAGCAGTATTATTCACAATAGCCAAAAGGTGGAAGCCAGCCAAGTGTCCATCAATAGATGAATGGATAAAGAAGATGTAGCACGTACATAATAATGGGGCACTTTTCAGCCTTAAAATGGAAGGAAATTCTGACACATGCTACTACATGAATGAATCTTGAGGACATCATGCAGAGTGAAATAAGCTAATCAAAAAAAGACAAGCACTGTATGATTCCACTTATATGAGGTATGAAGAATAGTCAGATTCATAAGGAAAGAAAGTAGAATGGTGCTTGCCAGGGGCTGGGAGGAGAGAGGAGCGGGAAGTTGTTGTTTAACAGGTGCAGAGTTTCAGGTTTGCAAGGTGAAAAGACTTCTGGAAATTGGTTGCACAACAATGTGAATGTCCTGAAACACCACTGAACTATTCACTTAGAAATAGTTAAGATGGTAAATTTTATGTTATTTTACCATAATTCAAAAATTTTTTAAATTTTACAAAATATCCCAGAACTGGTACTTCCTCCAGTGTTCCATCTCTCAGTGAGCAGCACCACCATCCACCCAGCTGCTCAAGGTAGGGAGGGATCTCAAAGTCATTCTCGACTCTTCCATTTCACACTCAACCCATCACCCAGTCCTGTGATTCCACACAGCCGCCCACTTCTCTCCTTCACACTGCCTCGCTCTTAGTTCTCTTTCCTACATTACTTGTCTCCCTTCCACCAATGTCTGTGCTAATTCAATCACCGTACTTCAGCCAGAGTGTTCTAAAACAGACTGGACCACGGTACTTCCATAGGAAAGTCCAAACTCCTTAAAAAGGATTTACAGAAAAGAACAACATGATCTGGCCATAGTTTATCTTCCAGCCACATTTCTCACCACTCTGTCAGCCCTCACATCTCCTTCCAACCCAGTCACACTGTAGACTTGGAACAGGGTCTGGACTTCCAGAGAATCAGGAGTCCGTGGCTTTGAAACTTTTGTATAGCTCAAGGCCATTGCTCTTGCACACTCTTGCACAAGTCAGCTCTAATCTTCATTAAATGCTTTTAGATTGGTGCTGCACAGTCCTCAGCCATGATTCACCAGGCTCAGCAAGGACATTAATATCAAGAAAAGAAGTTGTAATGGGCTTTTAACGATATGATTCTCCAGAAAAACAGAACATATTTCAGTCTCTGAAATGTTCATCTTTTTAAAATGCAGTAATGAAGAGATAATTTGATCTCCTAGACATTCTAGTCACACTTTTCCATAATCCACTCTCTCGTGTTCTCTATTGGCTTTGCTCTTTCTTCTTGTATTATTAATAAAAAGGAAAGAATAAAAATTCCACCCCATATCCTCAACTCTAAATTTCGTTGACTCTGAAGGTTTCTTATGCAACTTCATCCTATATCCTTAGGTTTTGTATTTTTCCTCTTTCCTCATCTTCTCATTAATCTCCAATTCCTCCCCTGAGTACTGATGCCTCAAGGTTGACGGGCCTCACTGTGGACAGAAGGGAATCGTGCTTCTTGGCCTTTCTTTCCCTTCTCTTGACCTAACTGAGATGCTATATTTTGCTTTCTAACAAGAGAAATGAAAAAAAAAATCTATATCAAATAAATTAGAGAATCACTCAAAATTTCTGGGCAAACAATGGATTTACATATACTGTAGTTTCTTTTTTTCACACATCACTGCTGCAGGAGCTGACAGCTCATATTCAAACCTTCCACGCTTCCTCCATAGTTCTCCATTCTCAGGGACTTCCTCCAGTCACAAAACTTCAACTCTAAATTCCATCTGGTCACAACTCTTTATTATTCGGCCTGACATTACTCAAGATCCAGTACTTCCAATCATAATCAAGGTATTTCTATAGGAGATTCCTGCCATTTCCATAAACATAGAATTTCTAAATTTTATTCCTTCCCCATCTAAAGCCTCCACTTTTTGTTTATAATATTACCATTCTCCTAGACACCCAGGTTCAAGTTATTCTAGTAAGCACCTAGTATGTGCTTCTGTGATATGTGCTGGGAACAGAGAACTAGAGTATCATCCTCATCCCCAAAATGTTCCCAGCCCAGCCAGGTAGAATGACAATAAACCAGAGGATGGGAACCAAAGTCTAAAAAGGCCCACACTGTGGTCAAAGTTTACTTTTCCCTCCCCTTCCTCCCTGATATTCATTCAGCCTCTCACCCATTCCTGCTATATTTAATCCAATGTTCATAAATTCATCATTGACATCATTTCTTTCTCCAACTTGAAAACTTGAAGTTGTGTTTCTTGTGTTTTCCAGAATTAAATAAGTCCTGGGTACAATCCGTGCTTTTTTGGGTTTGTCTCACAGATTCATTCCTCTTCTTCACAGGGCTGCCAGGTTATCATCGCCTGTCTTGGGCGATCTAGCATCCTCCTCTCATTGCTTCTACCAGAATCAACCCATCTAGGACATCAGACTGAATTTCCTACAGCATTACATTCCCAAAGCCACTCCTCTACTTAGGAACCTACTGTGGAATTGATCCTAATCATAGTGGGGAGCCTTCAAGAGGTCCCCAGCCAAGGTCCACCCTAGCTCACCAAGCTCATCTCCCACTAACCTCCAAAGCGCTAGGCAGTAGTGAGAACCAAGGCTCATGTCCTCGCAGGGTGAGGATGCCTTTAATGAGCTCATCCTCACCCTACCAGCTCTTTAATCTGCTCCAGTTCTGCCTGACCTTTTTTATTTTTTTAACTTTTTAAAATTTTTTATTTCAGCATATTATAGGGGTACAAACGTTAAGGCTATGTACATTGCCCTTGCCTCTCCTCCCCCCTCGAGTCAGAGCTTCAAGCGTGTCCATCCCCCAGATGGTGTGCATCACACTCACTATGTATGTATACACCCATCACCTCCTCCATCCTCCCACCTGCCTCACACCCGACAAATGTTTGTTTTTCTTTTTTTCTTAACATTTTGGGTACATTTTATATCTTTGCCTCTCCCTAGCAAGTGTTAGAGGTATGCCCTTCCCCTCCACAATGCTCACCACATCCCTCAGATGTGGGACTACCCCCCCCAACCCTCGAATCTCTTGTGAACACCACCACCCTTTGAGCACCATAGTGTTAATCAGTCAGTACCAATGTGATGGTGAGTACATGTGGAGCCCATTATTCTGATCTTGTATCACCTCACTTTGGATAATGGGCTTCAGCTCAATCCAGGATAATATAAGCAGTGATAGCTCACTGTCGTTTCTTAGAATTGAGTAATATTCCATTGTAAACATATACCAAATTTTAATAATCCACTCATGAATTGATG
>VSMD01115374.1:0-44790 GCA_008750895.1 Mirza zaza | reverse complement strand
GGGGCTGTGTGGACGGGGCTGTGTGGATGGGGCTGTGTGGATGGGGCTGCAGTGGACAAGGCTGTGTGGACAGGGCTGCGTGGACAGGGCTGCGTGGATGGGGCTGCAGTGGACAAGGCTGTGTGGACGGGGCTGCGTGGATGGGGCTGTGTGGACAGGGCTGTGTGGATGGGGCTGTGTGGACAGGGCTGCGTGGACAGGGCTGCGTGGATGGGGCTGCAGTGGACAAGGCTGTGTGGATGGGGCTGTGTGGACGGGGCTGTGTGGACGGGGCTGTGTGGACGGGGCTGTGTGGACGGGGCTGTGTGGATGGGGCTGTGTGGATGGGGCTGTGTAGATGGGGCTGTGTGGATGGGGCTGTGTGGACGGGGCTGTGTGGATGGGGCTGCGTGGACGGGGCTGTGTGGATGGGGCTGTGTGGACGGGGCTGCAGGTCCCTCACAGCTACTCACTGAGGACGCCCCATGGGACCCAGACTAACCTTTGCCTCCACTTTCTCACCATGGCAACTTACTAAATTCTCTAAACTTCGGTTTCCTCATCTGAGAACGGTGTTGGGTCATCTCTGGCAGCTGTGAGGCCGTGAGGGCTGAGTGGGAAAGCACGCCGGCACCCCACGCTCTGCTTCCTGACACCCACCCAGCGCCCACCCGTGTGCCGTCCTCCATGGGAGCTCGCTCTGCTGCACCGTAAACAGCCGTGAAGAGTCCCGGACGAGCCCTGCCGTGACGCCGGAGTCTAGCTGGCGGCAATCCCGCTGGTGTGCCCGGCAGTGTGCACACGATCCGTGACAGCCACTGGCACGTGTCACCGTGGCTGCCAGGTGCCCAGCTCTGTGGTCAAACACCGGTCTGAGTGTGGCAGGAAAGGCATTTTTAAAGTGGGATGAACATTTAAGCCATTACATTTTGAGGAAAGCAGTTCATAGACGTAATGGTCTGTGGGCCTCACCCTTCTGTTGAAGACCGTAAGAGAAAAAGGCAGAGACCTTGAGGAAGAAGGACTTTGGATTCCGGCTGTAGCTGCAGCTCTTCCCTGCTGGCCAACCCTGGGGACTTGGGACTTATGGCCCCAAAAATCTCCTTAAAATAGATCTCTCTCTTTCCCTCTCTCTCCCACAGGTGCTATTTCTCTGGAGAGCCCACACTGGCATGCATTAGTGAGTTTTGACAATGTTGCAATCACCTGTGTCCTGCTGTCGTACCACACATGGGCCATCGGGTCACTCGTGCTCTGAGTGTTTGTCAGGAGCCCGTGTGGCACCTGCCGGCAGGTAGCCTGGTACCTGCTGCGCTGCTGGAAGGTGAGCGGTTTGGTGTGCAGACTGCCCGACACGGAAACGGCAGAGAACGGCAGCTGTTGTTATTAGCAGTAAACTATAACCAGTTTATAAAACGGGGTGTATAGCACCTGCCCTTAGAGGGACATGTCATTCTCTGTCAGTGGATGGAGAAGACACAGACATTCACTGGGATCCTATTTATCGGAATCATACTCAATAGATTGCAATTTAACAGTTTACCTGCTCAGGTAACAAGCTCCCAGATACGCATCACAGGTTTCCAGTTTACGATCCTCAGATATATTTTTCCATCATTATCTACTTTGCATCCTCCCAGGAGAGGAATCTAATGTAAAATGTTAATGTAGAATGTAAAAGCCCTGAATCTGCTGGGCCTCCTCCCAACGGTAGGAGGAGACCTATGGCTGTCAGTCGGAAGGAGCTGCTGCAGCGCTGAGCTCAGACGCCTCGTCTCCACGCCTGCGTTCTCGGTGTCTGGTCATTCTACACATTAAACTAACATTTCTTGAACGAAGGAATGAACGAATGACGAAATAAATTGTTTTAGATGCACAGATTGCTTTTAAATAGCTAGCGATGCATATACAACGTATTTTTAGGAAATACTTCCTTTCCTGAATTTAAAAATTACATGTGCTTGTGCACACACATGCACACACACATATGCACACACATGCATGCACATACATGCACACACGTGCACACATATGCACACATGCGTGCACACACATGCATGCACATACATGCACACACGTGCACACATATGCACACATGCGCGCACACACATGCATACATTCTGTAGATAGCAACAAACAGGTCATTTAGCTTTTCTAACTAGATGATAAAAGCTACCCGCATCCCCCCAAAGTCAGTAAAATGTATGTTACAATAGTTGTCGTCCTGAGAAGTATGGCTGTGTATGTTGTCCCTTTAATATACAGAGTTTGGGAGGAGATAGAAGGTTTTTATTCTATTGCGAGCATTACCATCACGTCATCCAAAACTTCAATGGAGAGCAGAATGAGAAAGATCTCTGCCAAGTCATTCTTTAACTATAAAATCCCTTGTTGCTGGTCATGAAATCTTGAAATAAACCCACGTAAGTGTTTCCATTTTAGAGTAATGGGATTTAGGAAAATTAGCACCCTTTTCCACTAAGTTAAATTAGAAGGTGATGTGATTTGTGATCGCCGAAGAACAAAACAAGACATGGCTAATTAACCACATTGTGTATGCAGAGAAAAAGTTTGAGCGAAAGTATTCTGGGTGACTTTAGGCTTTAGGGTGCATCGAAATGTAGAAAGTAAAAGAAAGCTGTTTGGGCCGACAGCCGGATCGAATTAAATTAAGTCTGACTCGGAATATTAATTTTAATACTACACAAGTGAATACGGGCTATACACTCTGCAGTTTTATAAAGTATCATCAGGCATTAACTTTGAGATGCGATTTCCACCCGAGGCCCCTCTGTGTGTATCGGCAGCCTATTCTCCACCTCGTAAGGCACTGTGGCAACCACGTAGCCTCTGGGGTTTAAGAGAAAGTCATTCACTGTTTGCAGACATCTGCACATCACTGTGCAGATCTTTACTGTATCCTGTGGGCTGCGTTGGGAGTGGGAAGGTATCGGACAGTATTGATTACGGTACATGTACGATTCCCCAAACACTACGACCTGCTGAGTGTCACTGAGCAAAGCCACCAGGGAGGGCACGATCTGGAATGATGACTGGGGGTCTCTGGGCTCCCAAACAGAACACGGACGTCACGCTGTTTTCACCAGCAAGGTGCAGGGGCTTGGGGCCAGGCTCACGGCCCGACGGAGTGGACGTGTTCCAATCCCTCCCAATTTCCAGGTCAGCGTCTCACGACTCTGCAGCCTCCCGCGTTCCGGGAGGACTCATCCCCCGCCTCTGCTCATGGCTAACGTGACATTCTTTTTATATAGATGCAATTCCCCTAAAAACCTCCCAAAGATCGGAGGACTAGGACCCAGTAACAGCTTGAGCTGAGAGTTACAGGGAATCGATGAAAATCCGCTTTTGTGGGTTTCAGACCGTGTTTCCTAATCCAAATTGAAATACAAATCATCCAGAATTAATTGAAATGAGCATACTGTGCCAAATTAAATGTTCTTAGTTCACCATTTATGTGTTTGAAATATTCCACGGGAGGCCACGGTGCCCTTGCCTAAGGGTCACTCGAGTCCTGCTGGCCTCGTCCTGCCTGTCCCTGCAGAGAGAGGCCAGCGGGCCAGGCACTGGCCAGAACCCCACTCCTCTCTGCACGGGGCCTATCCACTGTGATCTCTGGTGGACGCCGCTGCACATATTACTTCTACAATTTCATGGTTTAATGGGATTGTCACTACTAAGATTTAGGGTCAGGGAGAACAAGAGAACTTGGGAAGTGAAGGCAGCCCCCCTGGGGGGCCTTCCTGGCCAGCATGCCGTGGGTGGTCCCTCCCGGGCCAGGGAGGGAGGGCCTGGTGCAGGTGACCCCGTGGGACCCCGCTGCCCTGAGCTCACAGGTCTTACAGTTTAATGTCAACACTTCCAGCAGAGGAAAAGAGCAGTCTGTTTTTCAAGTGCAACTGAAGGGTCAGCACATCCGGAGTGCAGCACCCCTGCCTTCTTAGGGCGGGTTTCCAGGGCTCTGAGGGCTTTCGTGTATTTTGCTTTACTCGTGGACAGCTTGTTGATTAGGCCTCGGCACCTACGCTGTGATTGGTAAGGATGTAACATTACGGGAAACAAAAATGTGCAATTGTCGTAAATTCAGAGCCTGTGTCTGTGGTCCCTTGGGGTGGAGACAAACCCTGGTTCTTCCACGTGGATCCGGGTATACTACGAAAAGCCCGGACTCTTCCGAAGGCTGTTTCTCCGCTGTGCACACACCATGGAATCACCCGCCCGCACATCTGCCGAGAATATTGACAACCGTGGTTCCCGGCCGGTGCCAAAAGCAGTCACATAAATTATAGCTGCTTTAATGAACCCATTTCCCTAAATGAATGCCAGATGTTCTGCAGGTGGCCGGCAAGAATGCCACAATTCCCCGATCCCCATAAATAATAGGGAAACCTGTCGAGGAGAATAAGCAAAGATACATCATTCTAAAAGTCTGCGGCATTCCTGGTTTTTTAACTCTTCGTCAACCGAAATGGAGACACCCTATTTTTTCTTTGTATTAAAATAAATGCTCGTAGTGACTCACGTTTACACACTGTATGATAAAGGTGACTTTGCCCTCCGCATTCAGAGGACAAGGATGCCCTCTGTGGCCAGCGCTGACCTGCAGAAGTGTGATGTGTGGTGGGACGAGGCCCTGGAGCAGCAGCTGTCCCTGGGCGGGAGCCACAGGGCCGGGATCCGGCTGCACCGGTTGTTCCTCAACTTTCTCCCATTCTGCACCCTCTGCTCAGGGGGACTTCCCCTCACTTCTACCTGGACAGCATCTGCATGCGGGGCAGGTGGCTTCCCTCCTCTTCACACCTTGCTGCCCCTAAAACCCTCAAGTCTCCTTCGTCTCACATTAGGACCGCCACATTCTCATGCCCGGTGTTTGGCTGGGTAGCTCTTTTTTCTGTCATTCTAATCTTCACCCATCTATATATTTATATTTAAAGCCGGTTTCTTGTAGGCAGCATATAATTAAGTCTTGTTATTTTATCCAATCTGATGATCTTCTAGAATTTTCTAGAATTCCGTATTACTGGGGCCACAGAGCATGTACTCTTTTGAGACCATTCGTATTTCATGAGATTATCAACATGATTAAAGCTACACGCTTGCTCTTAGCATTCTGCTTTTCCCACCTGTTCTTTTTGTTTACGTGAAACAAATCTTTATTTCGTCTTCGTGTTTTTCACCGCTGCGCTGAGGTAGACTTTGTATGCCGTAATAGTCACGCTTTGCAAATGCGCCAGTTGGTGATTTCTATCCCGTTTACGGAGTGTGTCCATATCACCACCATCCAGTCTCACACACCCCATCAATCCACGGTTCCCTCATGATCACCTTAGTCCTCTTCACTCCTCACCCCCAGATCCCAGATCCCCCCTCTCTGCAGACTTGCTCTTTCTAGAAGTTTCATGCAAAAGAAGTCGCGCAATATGCACGCATTTGCGACCGCCTTCATACGCTCTACGTGATGTTTTTATGATTCATTCAGGATCTTGAATGCATTGGAAGTTTGTTTTTTTCTTAATTGGTACATGATCTCCCATGGCAAGGATACACCACTGCCATTTGTTTATTCATTTCTCTCTCGATGGACATGTGCGTTGTTTGGGGCTGTTAAGAATAATGGTGCTAAGAACACTCAGGTGCAAGTCCTTATTGTGGATGCGCTTTCCTTCATCTTGGGGTATATTTATAGGACCGAGCAGCTGGGTTATGTGGTAAGTAGATGCTTATATTTTTAAGAAACTGCCGATCTCTTTTCTGGAAACGTTTGCCAATGGCTGTACCATCTTATGTCCCCGCCAGCACTGCATAATTTCCTCGCCAACATTTGGTGATAGGAGACTTTTGGGTTATAGCCATTCTAGTGGATGTGTAGTCATACCTCCTCATGGCTGTTTTTTGTTTCTGAAGACCGTTTTTGCTGAGTGTGGAATTTTTGACCGGCGGCATTTTTCCTTCCAGCATTAGGTGTGTCATTTCATGATCTTTTGGCTTACACAGTATCTGTCTGCACAACTTTTGAGATGTATTCTATTGCTATTTCTTTAAATTCACTGCTCTGCTTTAGGACAGCATATGAACTTGGTTATGGAGATTTTGAGAACAAATATTATTTTGAGTCTAACGCCTGCTCAGTAAAAAAAAAAAAGGCATTGACCAGGAAAGGTGTGAGCCAGGCGTGGCTTATGGGCTGGCTGTCTTTTTTAGAAAACTATGATACTGGAACAACATAGCCACGCTCACTGGTTTATGTGTTTTCCATGGCTTCTTGTGACTCATGCTGACATAATTCAGTAGTAGCAGCAGCAGCCATATGTCATGCAAGACATAAGAAATGGTGCACTATCTTGCACTTTGCAAGAAAAGTTGCGTGTGCCGTGGTCTGGAGGACCCTGCGTGGGGAACAGAACTAGACAGGGGTGTGGGTATTCATGGCCTTGGTCCCTTTGTATCACCAGAGCCACTGCTGTTTTCGATTTAAATGCAAAATTTATCTTTTGAAAGAGCATTATTTCATTTACTGCGATATTCAACGGAACACACGAACTTGCATGTAATTTGCTTCCTTCACTCAGTTTCAGCTCTTAACAGCCCTTTCGAAGGTTAACACGGTTTGCTCCTCCACCGTGAGAGAGAAATGCGTAGGTGTCGTAGAGAATTTCGGCGTTCCAAGCATCCCAGAGCCCCAGAACACCTGCACGGTGCCTGCTGCTCAGAGTCCGAGGGGCTCGAGACCCTCCTGGCTAAGGCTGCCACCTTCCACGTTCCCAGCTGCCACTGAGAGTCCCGGAGCTGCCCGGCCCCTGTGTAGGGTTAGTGCCTGTGCTCACCCTGCCTGGGGATAGTCCTCCTGTGGGGAAGAGGGGCGCCCGGATTCCAGGGCTGCCCCTGCCTCGGTTGGGCCCTCCCAGAATTAGAAGTGTTAAAACATCCGTGTGCACCTTACCAGAAAGAGGCTGTTCCTCTGGGGCCTGCCAGTCAGCTCTCCTGGTGTTTCCTGCAGAATATTTGCACAACAGGGAATCTGTTTTCTGCCATAACGCCAAACTGGAGGCACCGGGGGAGCAACGGGAGAAAACGGGCCAACAGCACACGACACAGTGTAACTCCGGCTCTGGGCGGGAGGAAACCTTCCTCTCAAACATGCGCCCACGCGCCCACACGCACATGCAGAGGAGCCCCAGCCCCTCCCATCAAACCTTCGCTGCCCCTGTCACCCTCCTCTGCCGTGCACGCTCCTGGAACCAGTCCAGCTCCCGTCGTGTGCCCGACACACCCGGCACCAGGACGCATTAAGTTTATAGTGATGGCAGTGACAGCTGAGAACTTCCCCATCGCTGCCCTGGGTAACCGGCAGGTGTCCTGCCAGTTAATTTTCACTGTTCACTGCCGCCGTCCTGTGAGGTCAGTGCCATCATCGTAGAAGTGGTGGTGGGGGCTGGGAAAGTCAAGTGAGCCCGGGACGAGAGCACGTGCTGCAGGGTGTCCTGGCGCATGAGCACGCAACCGCCTGCCCGTGTGCGCCGGCCGCGTAGCCAGGGAGCCGGAAGCATTTGCAGAAAACGTGACTTCTGCGCAAGTCCATACATTCCGTCAGACGGATGACTTTATTTATCATGCTGTTTCTCAACGAATTCGTTCTCTATTCCAGAGCTTACTTTTTTAAAAAAGCAACGATCGCCCTCGAAAGGCAGAAGTGTCACAAGCTCACTCCTTGTTCCCTGGACGATGTCTGCCACGCCCCTGCCCACGCAGGGGCGCTGGCTCCTCTCACGCTAGGCGGGCTCCTGTTTAGGGGCCGGAGCTGTGATGGGGGTGCAGCTGGGGGACCCCAAGTCCTCTGCAGGGAAAGCAGGACATGCTGCCTCCCTGCGCACAGACCAGTGCTGCTCTGCTGACCTGCCCAGACATGCCGGGACAGAGATGGTGGCCGGATTCCACACACCACGGCAGCCCCGACGCGCAGTGTGTTGGCCGCTGTGTCAGGCTACCGTCAGCCTGGGACTCAGTTTCCCCAGCTTGGCAAGGCTCTAGGACCATGCATCATGGGTACTGAGACGAGGTGTTCCCGTCTGCACCCCCAAAAGGCCATTGGCATCCCACAGACTTCTGGGAAAATGACCCAATGTTTTCCAGATACATAAGGATGCAATTTTATGCATGACAGCTCAATAAAGCATATTTAATATATTCAATTCTTCAAATCTGAACCAGACACCTGGCTTCAGTGAAATTTCCAATCCTGTTTATTTCCCTCCGAGCCTCTGACATGTGTAACTGCTCACACGCTAACCCAAACCATCCACCCGTGCACCTTAGTAAAAGCATACTTGGGGATTTTATGTGCTGGGATTGGACATCAAAGAATCGTTTTTATGATAGAGCTTTTACTGGCTAAGTCTGAATTCAGAGCAGACGTCGAGCAGCAGCAGCGAATGAGGCCGGTGAGCCTTGTGCGGAGCAATGAGACAGGTGGGCTGTGCCCGGGGCCTCCACCGGAGCCTCCCCGGCTGCCAGAGCGCCCAGGAAGCGCCGGGCACATTGTGCAAAGGAACTCTTTCTGCCGTTCCAGAGATCACTTTCTCTTTCATTTGCTTTCCCAGAAGTGATTTTTCCCTAACCACGCGAGCCTCAAGGCCCCTGACGAGGTGACTCGAAAGGTTTCGGGATCGCAGTCCGTGAACTGCCTTGGAAGACAGCAGCTTTGTGCCGGATAGAAATCCACTGACTTCAGAGATTATCAGATGGGAAAATCGCACAAAAGGCCTCTGGAGCTGCGAGGAGGAAAACATCCTCTCTCTGCCCCACCCGGACCCAGCTCTCACTGTGCACCCAGGGGCTGTTGCGTCGTCCTGGCCTTGCTCCGGGAAGCGGCCACGGTCTCTGTGCGTGTTCACGTGGAAGGGGGCTGTGGGGAGCCCTGGGCGGGCGAGGTGCCGGACCACCCACAGAAACCAGAAACACAGGGTTTGGCTTCACCCTCATTTCTCTAGTACACGCCCCTACAAAGAGCTTCAGGAATTTGGAACCTGTTGCTCTGCTCAGATGCAGGAGCGGGTGTTCTTTCTCCTCCCCTCTGGGATGATCCCGCCGGGGCCCCATTCCACAGGCTCCGGCGGTCCCTGCTTCTCGCCCCGGGGGAAGCAATGACATTAGGACGCAGAGTCGGACCCTTTTCCCCATCGGCATGATGGCAAACTCTGAAAGGATCACCCGCCTTCTCCTGTAGGACAAACCCAAAATATCTGTGAATCAAAGCTACATCTTTCAGGCTGGTTTTCCTGAAATTTCCATCAGGCCATCATCCACTCTTAAACATTCTGCACAACCGAGTAAGAAAGGCTGACTGCCATGTGCTCCCAGTGCCTGTTGGGGAATCTCCGTGCTCCCTCCTGTCTGTCGCCTCCTCAGTGACGCCGGGAGGAGCCACGTGCTCCCAAGTGACAGGAGACACGGCTGTTCCCCGCCGTGCAGGACCCACTGCCCTTCACAGCTAACTGCCAAGCCAGAAACAGACTCAGAAAACCCAGTGTCAACCTGGAATGAAGGTGGAGGAATTCAGGAGGGAAGAAATGGAAGTTCGGGTGAGAACGGGCTCATTGTACTTGACAATGTGGTTTTGATGAAGAAATGGGAAGTAATTTTCTCTGTCCACAAGTGTTTGAAAAAAGAGGAAATTGGCTTAAATCAAAACAAAGCAAAAGAGAACAAAGTAAATCAAGAGCAACAACAAAAACACACAGTTTTCGTTTCACACTAGGGAAAACCCGACGGGAGAACAAAGCTACACGAGGCTGTCTCCACGCCAAGCATGAGCCGGGCTGAGCGGGGCTCCCCCACCCCGACGCCCCCCGCCCTGGCCCTGCAGGCCCCAGCGACAGGCAGGACCTGTCCAGCCCGGGGGGGTCAGCACCGGTGCCGTCCGGCCACCCACCGGGTCACTGGGTCCACGGGAGAGACTCGAGTCCTAGTCTCGTGGATCGTCGGGAAAGGAGCATTGCGTTTGCACACCTGGACATGTCTGCTCAGAGTGAGGACAGCCCCGGGCACAGGGTCACCTTTGCGTGGGACCAACCTGTGCGGGGCCAACCCCAGTGAATGGGGCAGCCCGGGGCCGGGTCCTGAGGCAGACGCCGCGTTCTGGAGTCTCCGTGTCCTTCCCGGCGTGTTGGGGGTCTGTGTGCGGTGCCCGAGTGCTGCTTTGTCAGCAGGTGGGGGCTGGTGAGTGGGGCCACAGGAGGGAGGCTTGAAGCTCGGCCCTCGGCTTTCTGCTGGATCTCCGCACCTAAGCGACGCCCCCCGTAGTCATTCTCTTATGCGAATGCCCCACAGAGGCTGCTGCGAGTGCTGCAAACCAAAGGTGTCAGACAGCGGTGGGGGCCCGGCTGGCCTCGGGGCCTCTGGGCCAGGGCGGGGCTCGCTCCCCCAGCATGCTTGGCGCTTCTTTCAACTCGACCTCGTGGTCACCCAAAATTGCTGCACTGAAGAAACGCAAAGCCCGCACCTCATGTCAGACTGCGCCAAAGCATGGGCACATTCTCCCATGGCAGCGAGACTTCCCTCGTTCGCCCTCTGACTTGCGGCTCAGCTCAGAGCCAGCCCTTCCTTGGGCTGCGCTGCCTGCCCACCTGGCCGGCCCGTCCCTCCACACACCGGAGCGGCAGCCCACAGCACCCCGGAGGTGAACAGACGCTGAAAGATCGAATAATTCAGTGTCCCCACAAGCCGTCCAAATACCAGGGAGCATTCCGTCATAAAGGAAGAACCGCTGGGCCTCTCTGGACGCATTTAATCGGAACAGGGCCCCGGACGGAGCAGGCAGGGTTAGCTGCGATCCCAGGCCCATCCCTCGAGGGTCACGAAAGTCCTGCAGGACAGCAGGGACCCCCTCTTGCCCCAAGGTCCGATGTGTCCCCTGGCGTCAACCTGCACCTCGGGACCCTCTCGAGCTCCGTCTCCCCAGGCCCTGTTCCCGCCGGATTTCCAACTCCGCCCTGAAAACAGAGGGCGTGTTTTTGCTGAGCTGCTCTGTTGGCCGAGAGACGGCGAACTCTCATAAAGGGTGTTTTCCCCACGTGCGATTCTGTAATCCCGAGTTGTGCTCACGTGGCAGCCATGGAGACGCTGGTCACTTTTGCCCTAAAATGACATTTCTAGCTGAGAACGAAATGAAGCTTGTCTCGTGAACACCTCTGAACAGTATCGAACCTAGAATTTTATTTCGAAAATTAAAAACCAGCGGCTGAAACAATAGACCACAAAGGGAAGTTTCACGGCCTCAGAGACGGCTCCTCCAGGTAGGTCCGAAGACCAGCGTTAGGGCAGCGGCTCAGGGTTCTGCATCGGAGACCGGGCGGGTGGAGGGGGGGTCCTGCTGGCGGAGCCGGCCCAGGTGTTTGTCCTCCAGGCCTCGCAGGTGAGGATGCTCTAAGGGAGTTCACTCCATTAACGCGGCAAAGCAGGTGAGGTCGTCTGTCAAACGTGAACTCCCACGTTTGCAGAAGTCTGGAGGAAACATTTCTCACCAAATGTTTGCAGTTTAAATAAAGTGCAAGAAATGACAATATAGTCTTCCACCACCTCCTCTCCAACATCTTTTGGTTTATTTTTTGTTTTCCAAAATTTGGTCTCTATCACACGCAAAAGTCTGTGCTTGGACGTTGAGAGCTGGAGGGAAACGAGAGGCGACGATATTCGAAACACTCCTAAATAAGGCACAAGAGACGAAGTCCCCGGCAGTCTGCACGGGACACCGGCAGTCTCACGCTCCTCGCTGCACCTGCCCGGGCAGAAGCCGCAGAGCAGAGGACGCCGACACTCGGTCTCACCGGCCACAGCCCCACACGCCTAGATTCATAAACCGATTTTCCTATAAAATTGCATTTAAACAATTAGTCCCACTGCGGGGACATCCTCCAGCACACAGTCTACCTTCTCAAATCCGAATGTGTGACATTCTCTTCCTGACACAACAGCCTAAATTTCGATCTGGTACGTAAATGTCACCTCCGCTATGAATGCGCAAGCTGTTAGGACTCCCCGATCCAGAGTGGCGTGCACTGGGATCTCACGACTGCCATCATGTGTGCATGCGTGTCCGTATTTAATCACTGCGGCCTGAGTGTAAATTAAGACATACTTTCCATTGTGTGCAGCGAGAGGATATAAACTTCTCTACATGGTGGTTTCTCGTCTCCCGAGAGAACAAACCTGGGAGAAAATCTGCAGGTGGCTCAGCGGGGGGAGGACAGGTGTGGGCAGCCGGCCAGCGGTCTGCCAAGTCTCGGCGGCACCTGTTCTAACTGGTCCGTCAACAGCGTTTATTGGGGCCCTGCTCACGACACTCGCGCCGACGCCACGGCTGCAGGTGCGTTCTCTCCCCAGACTGCCCGCCCGGTGACAGGCCACTGAACAGGCTAATCATGCTTCTTCCCAACAAAAGGCTCCCAAGTGGCTCCAGCGATTCAATCTGTCCCTTTTCGCCTCGTGCGGAAAGAGGGCTGAAGCATCCCGGACACGCCGCTCCCTGACACTGAAGCTCAAGGTCGCTGGATCGACAGAGAACTTGTGTTCTCCGTTGGCCCCGGAGGTCTGGAATTCACCAAGATCGACCCGCTCCCAGGACTTTACCTTTGTCTTTGAAAATGCCTTTACAACAACAGAAACGTAGCCAAACACTTGCTGGGCAGACGTCCCCGGGGGAACGTTGACCCCTGAATGGCAGGTGGGGCGTCTGGCCAGAAGCGTTTCTTTCTTTTTTTTTTTCCTTTTAGTATTCGTTTGATTTCATTCTTTTTTTTTTTTATTTTGGCATATGATAGGGGTACAGATTTTAAGGTTTCAATAAATGCCCTTTTCCCCCTCCCCCCCAAGTCTGAGTCTCCAGCATGACCATCGGTGAAAACAGAGCGGCAGCCACCATGCGCTGCCGGGTGACCCGTAGACCACGTGACCGTTTGACGTTTCTTCGCCACATTCAGCTCACGTGTGCGCACGACACCTCACCAGACCTCTCTCCTCGCACCCCCGCAGCCCCAAACCTTACGTCTTTACCGTTCCCATTGCTCTTCTGACAACCTACCCAGAACAAGAAGTGCTAAGTGCTGGATTCCTTACCACCGATGACCTAGATTGTTATATGCACCCCAGAAAGAAGAGACCAAAGTCCTAGCAGGTCAGATCTTGGAGGGGAGAGTCATGACTGTCCCCTGCGGTTTGTGTCACACAAAGTACAGCTAGAAGGATGTCTCCTTTTCTGTTCCCCTGCTTAGAAAATACCATCTTTCGGAAGTCCTGAGTGTCCACAGCCCCGGGGCGCACAGTTTTCCGCATGGTGCCACTTGCAGATTTGGGTGCCTCTCACAGGCAAGGCCTCAGATTGCTCCTCCAGGGCGGGGCCGTCCTCCCCGCACAGGCAAACATGGGGGCTTATTCCTGGTGGCCCGTGGAACAAGTGCAGCCCCCAGATGTTCTAGTCAGCAAAGCACCCTGAGCAGCAGTCTCATCCCCCGCCTGGGTCGTGAGACTCCCAACTTCCGGGGCCCCCCCGAGCTATGGCTGCTGTAACCCTGGCAGTCTGACCGTCAGTTACCGCAGGGAATGTGCCAGAACATACCTGACGTTTCTGTCAACGGCCGGCATGACTGGGCTCACTCCCTGCCAAATGAGATGTTTCCCAAGCCCGTTCCGAGGACCACCT
This sequence comes from Mirza zaza, assembly GCA_008750895.1. Lineage (NCBI taxonomy): Eukaryota > Metazoa > Chordata > Mammalia > Primates > Cheirogaleidae > Mirza > Mirza zaza. Next base: position 31,100 of record VSMD01115374.1, on the reverse strand, counting down.
GGAATCTAACACGTTCCGGAGGAAGAATGTTCTCAGACCGTCTCCCCGCCAAGCCCAACACGGAGTCATTGCGACATCGGGGAGGTGGCGAGGTCGGAAATGTTTTCCTGGAGGAAGGAGAGCCGCGTGGGAATGGTCCTAGGCTAAGGACAAGCCATTCCCGACGATGTTTTGCGTAACTCTTAAAGTGTCAAGTGCAGGTCTAATTGATATCCAGAATTTCATTTCGCTTTACACTAAAGAGGGTAATTGTTGGTTTTTAAACGTGTTTTTAATTGGACACACGTTTACCACGAGCATAATACACCGGACAGGTGTTGGGGGAAGCACACGGCGGGGAAGGGGCCGGCAGGGGAAGGATCCAGAAAGTTCCGCAGCCCGGCCGTGCGAGGGTGGTGGGGGTCTGGGTGGCGTTGGACACGGTGCTCCGGGACGGTGCATGTCTCGGGCCCACGCGTGCCCAGGTGAAGCAAGAACACGGAGGGAGCCCCGGGAAGGGCAAAAGGCCGGGGCGTCTGTTAGTCTTAGAAAAGGTCTGTTTTGCTAAAGGGCAGCCGCACATCTGGGCGGCTGTTTCACGACGGGTCTGTCTGGACAACGTTTCCCAAACACCTGGAGCGGCAGAGTTTTGCCTGAAGGGCAGGTGCTTAACGAGCCCGCCACGCCAGCCCTGGCACGTGAAAAGACGCCCCCCCAGTTCATTCCGGGTGAACAGTTTCCATTCACTTTGGGCTTTTTACGTACTGAGGCCCACAGAGCACTAGCCTAGGAGGAACACGCACCTGTCCTTGACAAAGTGTCGGGCCGCGCGCTCTGTGCCGACCACGACTGCTGAACCCCGTGGTGCTGCCGAAGATCTGAAATTCCTTTCTGCAGACCCTGATCCGCGCCTGGCTCACTGCGTGGTTGCGCAACACGCACGTGCAACACAGAACACGGATCATCCTGCGTGCAAAATGTACGGAAGGAGCTGCTGAACCCCTGAAGGTGCTTCTGAGGGAGGAGGGAGGCAGAGACACGGCTGTCACGTGTGGACGTCCCCACGGCGAGGGGTGCGTGCAGGGCTGAGGGCGCCGGGACGGGGATGTGGGGAGCCTGGTCAGCCCAGAAGCCCGTGCACGGACAGTCGAGGACGGACAGTCACTTCCCGCCGGCTGAGTGCTGTCAAGTCCAGTCGAGTCCAACCGCTGGGAGGAGGAGCCTGAAATTTGCATTTTATGTCACATAACTGCTTTCCAACAAGCTGCTTAAACAGAACAAGCCTACAGGTCACCCAAGGTGACACTCGCTTCCCCAATTCACAGCTATGTGTCAGGAGCACCCATTTTTCCACACGTGGTAAGAGGCTCCCCGAGCGCGCGCTTTGTCACAGGTCCTGCCTCGGCCCCGTCCCCTCGTGCTGGTCTGAAAGAACCGCGTGTCCTCACGGCCGTCTCCCACTCTGCAGCCTCCGAAATTCTCCAGTCTCACTGGCTCCCAGCCGGATGGGACCCCCTCGCTCAGGAGCCCTTGGGCTGCTCACCCCCAGGCGGTGCCGCCGCCCAGGGGGGTCCCCGTGGCTTCTCGGCGTCTCTCCGTCTGCTTCTCCATCCTTCTCTTCCTCCCTCTTTCTGCCCCTCGTCATGCAACTCTTCCTTCTTTATTTCCCAGTTGTCCATTTCATTCTCTTTGTTGGGGCAGTGTGTACGGCTAGTGTTACAGCTCTTATTCATTTGACCGGGGAAAGAACCGAGCGGCACACGAAGAGTCGGAGAACAGCCTTTATTCCTCCACAGCAGGCTCAGCACACCTAGCGTTACAGCTCTCTTCTGTCTTCCCATCTTTTCCCCTTCCCGCCCTTCTGCCCCTGCTTTTATACCCTTGGTAGGGCTTAAGAAGTGTCCAGTCAGCAACAAGCTTTAATATCCAATCACCAACAAGCTTTAACATCCAATGAACAACAAGCTTTAACCTCCAATCAAAAACAGTGGGATTCAAAAATCACCCAATCAGGATCACACAAACAGCGTGGCCGGAAATAGGCAGGGGCACGTGGGCCTGGGGGCATTCCGGCACTCGGGGGCCTGGCGGCACGCGGGGTTCCGGCGGCTGCATGCCGCGGGCGTCAGGCCCCAGCAGCGTGCCTCTAACTGGCCACATGCAGCACTGGCCCCCGGAGATGCGGAACTACGGGGAGGCGGCAATCGGCCGCGTCCCGGCGCCCGACATTTTCCGCATCATTTTAACTGGCACACACTAGTGTAGATGTCTGCAGCGAACACAGCACGGTGAGTTTCCACACGCACAGGGTCAAGTGGGGGGAGCAGCGTGGCTGTCGCCTCCAGCATCTGTCCCCCGTCTGTGCTGGGAACTTTCAAAGTCCCACCTCTAAGCTACTGAAAACACAGGATAAGCTGTCGTCATTACTAGTTCTAGTCACTCGAGTGCTGCAAGGAGCTGGAACTCCCTTTCCTGACTCGCTGCTGCAGATCTGTGCCCATTAACCAGTGCCTCTCACCCCCTCCCCACCGATCCGGCCCTGGTGACCACTGTTCTATTTTGCACCTCTCTGAGACGACGTTTTCGGCTCCCACACAGAAGTGAAGGTGCGCAGTTTGTCTTCCTGAGACCGGCCTGCGTCCCTTAACGAAATGTCCTCCCGGCCCCCGTGTTGGCGAATGACAGGGTTTCAATCCCCGATGGCTCTGCCGTGTCCCACTGTGCACAGGCCACATTCCCTTTGTCATTCTCCTTTCCATGTGCCGGGAGTGGCGCAAGTTCAGGCGTAACCAGGTCAGGAAAGTCCGTGTCTTCCCACAAGGCCAGACTTTTATTGGCGCTTATCCAATCACAGAAGCTGCGAGCTTCCTGCAGTTCCCAGGGAGGCAGTTACTAGGACGGCCCTTCGCTCAGTACAGGGCCACGGGCGCGCAGGCCCACGCCGTCCACAGGCCGGTCATGGGGCAGACCTTGCTCAGTACCGTGTGTCCCTGAAAACAAGACCTGCCCATAAAATAAGCCCTAGCAGGATTTCTAAGCATCTGCGCAATGGAAGCCCCACCCCGAAAATAAGCCCTAGTGACGGGCGTGGCTACCCAGCGCGTCTGCACAACCCACGCATTTCCTCGAGAAGCGGGAAAGAACACGAGCAGCCCTTCTCATCTGCCCCGTGAGAGCTCTAGTGCTCGACATGAGAGACTGGGGCCGATGGTTCTAAAGGAAATAGAGTCGCAAGAAATTCAGGATGGAATTCGGGGTTTTGGAGAGTGATGATGATGTTCCAGAAGAAGACGACTTCATTATATTTGAATAAATGTAGATGGTTGTACTGTACTTAAAAAAAAAAAAATAACACCTTCCCTGAAAATAAGCCCTAGGGTGTCTTCTTGAGGAAAAATAAATATAAGACCCTGTCTTATTTTTGGGGAAACATGGTAGCACGTCACCAACATGTCAATGTCACAGATTAAAATCCCCACGACAGACGATGTAACATTTAGCAACAAGAGAAATGGGGACAGGAAAGGGGTTAATGAACTGGTCCAAGGGAGAGAGGGGGTCGAGGGGGGCCCGGGCTGATCTGGCCAGTGCAGCATCTTACGAGACAGAGCCCTGGATTTGGAAAGAGCCTTTGGCGGCAGATGCCTGGTGCTGACCGCGAGTGATGGCAAGGTGGCATCTATGGAGAGGCCGAGTCCGCCTGGTGGAGTCCTGCTCATTTCATGATCCTGGAGTCCCCTGTGAGGGCTGACGGTGAAGGGTGACACCCTGACCTGGTCGGGGGTATCTTCATTGAATAGGTGCAGCTGGTCCCTGCCGTCTTGAAGTCATCTGCAGTGCACGGTGGAGCCTTCCCCTGAGGTGGGGATGCTGATGTCACAGGTGCTCTGCACAGATGGGCACTTAGGTTGGTTTCGTGTCTTGGCTCTTGTGAATAGTGCCGTGATAAACAGGGGAATGCAGGTGTCTCTGTGACAGAGTGATTTCCTTTTCTTTGGGTGCATACCTGGGAGCAGCATTGCTGGATCACATGGCAGTTAGTTCTACTGTTACATTTTTGAGGAATTTCCATACCGTTTTCCCTAAACACTGTACTAATTTACATTCCCGCCAACAGCACATAGGAGTTCCCTTTCTCCTCATCCTCATAAACATTTGCTATTTTTTTGTGTTCTTAATAATAGCCCTTCTAGCTGGGGTCAGATGATACCTGATTGTGGTTTTGATTTGCATTTCCCTAATGATGAGCAAAGTTGTGCATTTTTTCATATGTTGTTTGACTGTATATCTACTTTTGAGAAATGTCTATTCCGGTCATTTGCCCCTCTTGAAGCTGGATTTTATTGTTGTCGTTGTTATTGTTGCTGAGTTGTTTGAGTTCCTTGTATATTCTGGATGTTACTCTCTTACTGGATGAATAGTTTGAAATATTTTCTGTCATTCTGTATTCCTTCTCACTCTGTTCTTTTTGCTCCTTTTGCTATAGAGAAGCTCTTTAGTTTGATATAATCCCACTTGTCCATTTTTGCCTCTGTTGCCTGTGCTTTTAAGGTCTTATTGATAAGACCAATATCCTGAAGCATTTTCTCCATTTTCTTATAGTAGTTTTATAGTTTCAGGTCTTAGCTTTAAGTCTTTAATCCATTTTGAGTTGATTTTTGTAGTATGGTGAGAGACTGGAGTCTAGTTTTTCTCCTGCACATGGATATGCAGTTTAACCAGCACCAATTATCAAAGACACTGTCCTTTTTGGCAACAAATGTTTATGGTACTTTTGTCAAAAATCAGTTGGCTGTAAATATACAGATTTGTTTCTGGTTGGAAAACTAATACCAATTTTTTAAAAAAATTTTTCAAAAAATTTCAGGGGAGGGAATTCTTCCAAACTCATTCTATGAGGTCAGCATAACCCTGCTGGCAAAACCAGATACGGACATAACAGAAGGAAACTACAGGCCAACATCCCTGATGAACACCAGATGTGAAAATCCTAAACAGAAAACTAGCAAACCAAATCTTACAGCACATCAAAAAGTCTGCATATGACAACTTAAGTATCCATCAGTGGATGAGTGGATCAAGTAAATGTGGTATATATAGAAAGTGAAATATTGTTCATTCATGGAAAAGAATGAAATCGTGTCATTTGCAGCAGCATGCGTAGAACTGGAGTCATTATGTTACCTGAAATAAGCCAGGTACAGAAAGACAAGCACCACGTGTTCTCACCTGTGTGTGGGAGCTACAACAGTCGACCTCGTGGAGGTAGGTAGAGAGTAGGAGGGGTCACCAGAGGCTGGGAAGGGCGGGGGCGGGGGAATGGAGAACTATTGGTTAATGGGTACAAATTATAACCAGACAGGATGAAGGATGAATGAGTCTTAGTGTTCTATAGCAGAGTAAGATGATGTAGTTATCAATAATTTCTTTCTTTCTTTCTTTCTTTCTTTCTTTCTTTCTTTCTTTCTTTCTTTCTTTCTTTCTTTCTTTCTTTCTTTCTTTCTTTCTTTCTTGGCTAGAGTGGCGTGATATCAGTCTAGCTTACAGTAGCCTCAAACTCCTGGGCTCAAGCGATCCTCCTGCCTCAGCCTCCCGAGTAGCTGGGACTACAGGCATGCGCCACCATGCCTGGCTAGTTTTTTCTATATATTTTTAGTTGGCCAATTAATTTATTTCTATTTTTAATAGAGAAGGGGTCTCGCTCTTGCTAAGGTTGGTTTTGAACTCCTGACCTTGAGCAAGCCGCCCGCCTCGGCCTCCCAGAGTGCTAGGATGACAGGCGTGAGCCGCCGCGCCATTTCTTATTTATATTTCAAAATAGCTAGAAGTTCTGAAGTGTTCCCAACACAAAGAAACGATAAATATTTGAGTTGATGGATATCTCAGCTATCCTGACTTGATCGTCACATACTATGTGCATGTATCAAAATATTTCTCTGCCCCCTGTATATGTAGACTTTTTATGTATCAGTTAAAACACATCTAAACCAATGACATGCGAGGGATTGGAGCTTCTTAAACCTAATATTCGAATCTTGTTTCACTCTCAAACCAGTTCGCATGAACTCAGGATGTTTGCTTCACAATTCGTGATTCTAATTCTCGAACTTAACCCAGTGGAATAGAAAAAAGCCCTGGGCTTACAGGTTAACATAAATAAATACATAAATAATCAAGCTGGACAGGAAGGTGGCCGGAGTGGGTCAGTGAAAATTTAAGAAATCCAGGGAAGCAAAGCACGGCCAGGATCAATAAACACAAACTGCTTTTATAACAGGGGTGGAGGAGAAATGTTCAGCACTTAACAGGTTTTCTCCGCCCCAAAGAGAGCCCCTAAAGGAGACACATGACGACCCCTCCTGGGACTCCTTAAACCTCTCTGTCCTCAGCTAAACTTGACACATTTCTGTTCCAGTGTACACAGGATGACTTTGGACTCCACGGCCCTGCTGGGCAATGGACCCACTTTTCCTGTGCTGCTTTGTTTACCCAAGCTTCAATGTGGTGCAGCTCCTTGGAAAAATAAGACGAGTATTTTATGGCCTGGAGTTTTATTGGTGGTAAGATTACTGATATTTGCATTCCTTCTCTGTTCCTAGATGTAAATCCACTGAGAGACACTTGACACCTTTACACAGTTAACTGAAAGCCACCAACACCAGGGAGATGGGAATGTTAATCTGCAGGAGCAAAAATGTTTCACCCTAAAAAAAAAAAAAAAGCAAAACACAAATATTTATGTTTAAACTCAAAACGATCTAGGCTAAATATTTTTTTTTTATTTTTCTTAAAAATAATTTCATACTATATTTTATCATTTATGTTTATATTGGCAATCTTTAACTTTCCGTAAAATAAAGGAAAAAAAAAACCCTAGATACTCCAGAATTTTCTGAGAGTAGAATAACCCAAGGTCAAATTTGCTTATAATGTTTAAGAACCACCAATAAAAACACTGATAACCGAAGAATTCCTGTGGTAGGTGGGTGTTCAGTCTGCTTTTTTATGCGTTGGTGCGCAGAAAACTCCTCTAAAAACAGTTGATTAAAAAAACTACCATGATTCTAGCACTTCTCAGAAGTGCTAGCACCAGGGATTGAGACTGGGTGTGGGGACCACTGAGCATTGCTCTTGTGGGTGATGGACAGCTGCTTCCCTGACGTGGGGGTGGCGGGGGAGGGACAAAACTGTTCTAGAAAGTAGAAGAGAAAGGAACATTTCCCAACTCATCCTATGATGCCAATATTATCCTGGTATCAAAACCAGATGAAAACATCACAAAAAAGGAAAACCATAGACCAATGTTTCTTATGAACACAGATGCAAAAACCCTCTGCAAAATACTAGAAATCTGAATTCAGCAACGTATAAAAGGATTATACACCACCACTTAGAGAGATTTAGCCCAGGGCTGCAAAGTTCCTCTAGCATCCAAATATCAGTTGCTCTGAGTCACCATATTAAAGGACAAAAAAATGCAAGATCATCTCCATAAATGCAGAAAAATCATGTGACAAAATCCAACACCTACTCACGCTATAAACTCTCAACAAATGACCAAGAGGAACAATTTCCTCAATGTGATGACATATGTCAAGGAAAATCCTCAGTTAACATCATACTTAGTGGTAAAAAGCTGAAAGTTTTCCCCTAAAATCAAGAGCCGGGAAAGGGTACCTAGTCTTGCCGTTTATATCCAAGACCAGTTAAGAAGACGATGACAGTGTCAATATCAATTGCATTTCTGCATGCTATCATTGTACTGGCAATGAATATAATCCAACAATGAAATTCAGAGAACTGCTCCATTCCCATTAGCTTTAAAAAGAACAAAATACTTAGGAATAAACTTTCAAAAAAAGTAAGACTTTTACATTGAAAACTATAAAACGTTGCACAATACATAAAAGGAAAAAAAAAACGATAAATCGGATTTTACAAAAATCTAAGACATTTCTGCTTCAAAAGACACCACTAAAAAAAAAATAAAAAGTCAAGCCACAGAGTGGCAAAAATAATTCCAAACCTTATTTCTTACAAAGGATTGCGTGGATAATAAGAATTCTTTCAAATCAATAAGAAAACAAACAATCTGATTTTTAAAAATGGCCAAGATATTGAAGACATTTTACCAAAGGAGATCAAAGAATGATATGGGCATAAAGAGATGTTCAGCATCATTAGTAATTAAGCAAGTGATAAATTGAGATGCCACTCCACAGCTGTAAGAATGGCTGTAACAAAAACGGCAGATGGTAACAACTGCTGGTGGGAACTGGGACCCTCCCACAGTGTTGGCTGGATGTATGATGGTCTGGCCGTCCTGGAAAACAGTTTGACAGTTGCCCACCAGACCCAGCACTCCCATCCCAGCTACCCCACCCAAGGGAAAGAAAACAGGCAACCATCGCCACATCCAAGACAAGGGTGCTTCTATCATCCCAGAGTACCTTCCCGCCCCTTGTGGTCACTTCTCCCAGCCCCCAGCCGTGGGCAAACACTCACATGCTTCATGCCACTGGCTTTGCCTTCCCTAGAATTTCAAAGAAACTGAAATCATATATTATGTGCTTTTTTTGTGTGAGTGTGCCCCAATACAATTCATTTTAAAAAAAAATCATAAAGACTAATGTTTAAGGTGATTGGACACCCCAAGGACACTCGTTTGATCTTCACAAATTTTATGAATGTATTAAATAGTCACACGTACCCCCCAAATCTGTACATCTAGTATGCATCAATAAAACCCTCGGGCAAACTGGAAAATAATCCCAGCTCTGAGGCAGCTGGAAGCATGGCATTGCCTCTCGTCCATGCTACTGGGCTCCATGAGAATGATGAATACTTGAAAAAATTACACAAAAGACAAAAATCTCAATAGAAAAATGGACAGAAGTCCTGACTATTTTGCTAAATATAGAATCAAGGCATCCAAAATGCTCTGTGTCATTAAAAATCAAAGAAATGTGAATTTTAAAAAATTAGATATCTTTATGTTCACCAGATAGGAAAAAAGTAAAAAAAAAAAAAAAAAAAAAAAAACTCCACAAATACAGAGTGGTGGTTAAGATACAGAACCGCAGGCATTCTTACATTGTGGGTGGGGGTGGACATCGGCATTTCTACTTTGGAAACATTTGCCGTCACTTCGTAAAGTGGAACATGAGCACACCAAAGGCCTAGCAATTCTACCAGTAATATACTCAAAGAAACTTTTGCCCATGTACACATTGCCAGAAAATAGGAGAATTTTCATAGCAGCATATCCAAAAACTGAAATCTACCCTAAGTTCATCAATAATAGGGTGCATTTGTTTTAAAATTGTGATGTATTATATTTATGCAATAAAAAACTATACAACAGTAAAAATGAACAACACACAGCCACATGTATCTAGTTGGATAAATGTCACAACGTTGAGATAAAAGCAAACCATAAAAACATACATGGTATTATTCCATTTGTAATACTATAACATTTTTCTGGGGATGCAAATATAGGAAACTATAAAGAAAAGCCAGAAAACGATTGTCCCAGATGTTGGATAATGGTTGTTTTCGCTTGTGAATGAAGAGGGTAGGTTGGGGACAGTTCACAGAAGGGTGTCTGTGGCCCTGAGCTTGACTCATTTCTCAACCCAGGGTGGTTACACGGGTTTTGCCGGTGTGAGTGTTATCAGTATTCCTCACACATACATGTATACAATACGTGTTACAATTTTATAAATATGTCAAATATATTTCACAAGAAAACAAAACAAAATAAATAAAAACACACCCTCACATAAAGACTTGCACATGAGTGCTCCTGCCAGCATTATCCACAGTAACTAAAAAGTGAAATCGGTTCAGACGTTTATCGGCTTGTGGCTCGATAACAGCTGTGCACAGCTGCGGGGGCGGGGACTGGGTGCAGGGGATCGACCTGGGATGGAATGTTCTAGAACTGGGTGTGGCAGTGCTTCTACAACTCTGCACAGACACTAAAAATCACTGAATTGCACACTTGAAAGAGGTGAGTTTTATGTTATGCAAACTAGCCCCCGAAGCTGTTAAAACGAAAAAGTGGGGTGCAAATGAACACAAAGAGCCCATTTCCTGAAACCCAGGCAGCCAGCATGCTCATGTCCTGCCTCTCTCCCCTACCCCACGGCCAGACCCCGGCAGGGCTCTGGCAGGGAGGCGGCCGCCCCGGGCTTTGCAATCAGCCCAGTGAGCTGCGATGGGTTTGTCTGCTTTTCTGGGCACATGTGGGAATGGAACGGGACAACGCAGGGTGTCACACGCTAAGGATTCAAAGAGGCACATGGGTTGAAAGTAAAAGGATGGGAAAGAGAGGCCACGCAAGCCGTGTCCACAATCGGCTAACCTCGTGTCAGGAGTAGCGGGGTTTTTGCAAGGGATTTCGCCTTCTGGCCACTCGAGATCAGAAACATCAAACCGGGACGTCAGCGTCATGAAAACGCGTCATCTCTGTGATCGATCATTCCAGGCTTATAAAAAGTGTCTGGTAAGCCAAGCTAGGAATCCAAACTTTAGTGCTTGCTTTGAAAGACTTTATGCGTTTATCTTTTATGATTTTAAGACGTTCCGACACGGGCGCATTAAGAGTTACGCGCGTTAATCTTATTTAAAGTTTTATGAAGCCTCAGAGATCGCATCGCGTCGCCCCATCCCCATTAAACACGGCGTGCTTATCGTCTCTAAGGTTTCTCCGTAAGTGCGGCGTCTATGTAAGCCCATAAATCGCTGTTCAGTGGCCTCAACACGGTCACTTTCTGCAGCCCGGGCAATGACGTCATGAGCAGAGCCTCCAAGTGTAAGAGGGAGGCTCGGCCTTTCAAGTGTGCAGGGAGGCAGGACTAGGGACACGGCCCACTTTCAAAGATCCGTGCCAGGACGCGGTGGGAGCGACAGGGAGGAGGGGAAGCCAGCCAGGGTGGGCCCCTCGGCCTTGGGCGCCTGCAGGCCCGGGAGCAACTCTGCCCCACCGGCCGCTGCCTGCTCACAGCCCCGCCGTCCCGCCGGGGCCAGGAGGGAGGCAGCCAGGGGTCGGCCCCCACAGCTTCCTCGGACACCCCAGACACGGGGAATGTTAGGTAAGCAAAGGACGAGCGGGCCCAGGCCCTGCCCCGTGGGTCGGCCTCAGCGCGGCGACACTGGTGCTGTGCTGGCGGCCTCGTGGGCGGAGAGGGCGAGCTGGGCCCGGAGTCTGCTGTCTTTAATGTGGCCCGTGATCTCCAAGTGGTTAACCAAGACGAGAATCTCTCAGCAGGCTTCCAGCAGCGCAGTCGAATGTCACCGTGCCGCGCCTCACCCAGCGGGGGGACGGGGTCCGTACCCAGAGACAGACAGAAGCCCGTGCCTGTCCTCAGCCATCTCACGAGGACTTGTCATCAAGATCAGGAAAACGCAGCGAGCGCCGACAAGGGAACCCAGTGCCCGGGTGCCACCACCTCTTCCCTTCTTCTCTCCGCCACCCTCTATGGCTCCCTAATCCCACGGGCCTCTTTAGCCCGAGGCCCCGGGTTGCGCTTTCTCCTTCCCACCACGCCTCCGCCCCCGCCCAGGGCAGCTCTGGGGGAAAGGGGTCCCCGTTTCTCTCACTTCCCCGCCCTTCCCGCCGGCCACACGGGGCCCCTGCTCTCGCTGCCCCTCCCTGGCAGAGCCGTGGTCTCACAGCAGAGCCTGCGTGTCAGGGCTGGCGGGATCAAGCAGTGGGTGCTCCGAGGGGCGGCCACCAGGGAGCCAGGAGGAGACTCTTGCGCCCGAGGCCGTCTGCGGCCCTGGGTGAAGGGGCTGGCTGCGGAGACCTGCCCTGCGGCTGCCCAGCACTCACGACCCCACAGAGCCGCGTGTGGGACAGTGTAGACAGGGCCCACACAGCTCGGGTGTGGACGGACAGGCCCGGGGAAGTACAGCGACGGGCGTGGTGTTCACGGAGGCGTTCAGCTTCAGGTGGCGGGAAAAAGCGAACTGGCCCAAACACGGGGAAATCAAAAGGAAAGCCCTCATCTCACGTAACGGGACGGGCAGCTGCATTCTGGCTCTGGCTCTTCCCGTGGGCAGCGGAGGGCGTCACGTGTGGAGAGACCGAGTCACAGGTCCCAGGACTGCGGCTTTGCTGCTCAGGGTGTGAAGCTGCCACCACAGAGCAGAGGACACAACCCTAACTAACGCCACAGACGGGGTCCTGGCCGTGACCGACGCCGCAGACGGGGTCCTGGCCTTGACCCACGCCACAGACCGGGGTCCTGGCTGTGACTGACGCCACACACCGGGGTCCTGAGCAACAGACAACACTTCCCCACGGTTCTGGGCGGGCAGTCTGAGGTCCGGGCGCCAGCAGGTGGGTGTCTCTCAGGCTGCCCGCGGCTGGCAGGCGGGGCCTCCTGCCGTGTCCTCACGTCCGTCCCTCTGTGTCTGAATCCCCTCGTCTCCTGAGGACACCTGTCATGGAACCTCTGTGCACATGGGCTGGTGTCTCTGTGTGGCTGAATCCCCTGGTCCCCTGAGGACACCTGTCATGGGATGAGACCACCCTGACAGCCTCAGTCTGACCCGAACCCTTTTTAAAGGACGTCCGTGCAAATACAGTTGCTTTCTGAGGCATGGGGAGCCGACATGGGGACTTGGGGTCACTGGCACGAGGAATGGGGTCACTGTCCAGCCACCAGCGTGTCAGCTTCCTCGGGGACGATGGGTCTCGGGGCAGAGACGTCAGAAAAGCCAAGGTTGCTGCGGGGGAAAGGGGTCAATGAAGGGTCTTCACGGAAAACGCTCGCGACGCTGGCTCACCTGGACGGCGCCTTCAGGTGTCGGCTCTGCCGCTTCCCAGCCTGGAGGACGGCGCCAGCTCCATTCTCCCTCCCGGCCGCTGCCCGGGGATTCCGTGGGACTTTCCGTGGCAGCAGCTCCAGCGTCGTCCCCCGCTGGAGCTGGGCGCTCAGGGGCGTGGGCCCCGCCTTTCCCGGCCTCACCCCGGGGGGCCCGCCCTCCGCTTGTCCTGCAGCGGAAGCTCCACGTGCACCGCCTGGCCACGGCCTGTCCTGGCCTCGCACAGGCCGCCAAGATCTCCACCCGAGATTGGGGGATCCGCATAGGCTGCAGCCGGCCGTGCTGGGGGCGGAGGCTGGAGGCAGGGAGGCCACAGGCTCCCGGCAGCCAGATTCATCCCTCTGGAGGGCGGGAGGCCGGAGCCAGGTCACTCGGGAAGATGGACAAAGTCAGAGCTGTCCGGGACTTCCTTTTAGATTGTAACTCGCACCGTCCCTGGCCACCCTTCCGAGACCACTGTGAGACTGTGGAGGAAGGAGACCCGACAAGTTAATTACAGGCTTACAGTCTTCGTGCTTCCTCCCAGAGACTCAGCAGAAGATTGACAAGTGAAGGCGTAAAGATCGTGTCCTCCAACGGCTTTCTCTTCCCGGGCACGTGACGTTCAGCGTCATTGGAAGATGTAAGAAGGGGAGAGGAAGGAATCTGCGAGAGGTGCTAACCGAGGGGAGAAGGAACGTAAAACCTCAGGGGCGGACGGTGGGCGAGTGCTCTGCGCTGTCTGGCTCATCGCGTCGGGGGAGCGTGTGTGACGCGACACGCCTGTGGCTGCATGTCCACGGAAGGTGACCTGCTGCCGAGGCCGCCCCCCACGACACGGCCGGACGCCGTTGACAACAGGCGCTGTCAACGCCTGTTGACAGGCGGTAAACATTCACTGGTTTTAATTGTGCGCATTTAATTCTGGTAGCGTTTATTTTCCCTCCACTTTTCAACCACGTCTACTCTTTCTGTCTGAATTTCCTGTGCGTGTCCTTCACCCTCTTAAGAGCGGGCCGGGTGGGAGTCCAGGGCAGGCTCCCCGTGCCGCTGGGCCAGCAGCCTCGGCTGAGAGTGAACGCAGGGCTGAGACACGCACACAACACACGTGTGTACACACGCACACACGTGTGTGGGCACAGACACCACCTCTGCCCGGGTTTCTGTAAGCGCACCAAGCTCTCATGTCCTGACACCACAGCTGCAAAGGGGCCGCCCAGCCCTGGCGTGCGCCATGGAGTCAGCCACAGCCACGGAGTGGACGTGCGCCATGGCGCCGTGGCAGGAACTGCATGAAAAGGCAATGTCTTCAGCAGACGCCTTTGGTGTGTGCGGAGGGAGAATGTCCTTCCTGGTCCCCACGTCTTGACGAGTCACTTCACTGAGCCCAGCACTGTGTCCCCTAACTTTGCAGAGAGAGGAGGGAGAGGAGAAACAGCTTTAAAATCACGTCACATATCAAGCTCTGTCACCTCCCGCTCCGACCTTGGTGGGACCTTGTGGCCTTTGTGTCCAGCCACGAGGGGTTTCTTTGTCTGCCACGGAAACCGTTCTCACTGGCTCAGTTGCTGCTTTGTGATGATCTACTCCTTGTTGGAACTTTTAGTACGAGACGATTACGAGAATGTTGTGAATCGCAAATTGAAAAACAAGAGCGGGCGGGGGGAGTCAAATATTTCTTCAATTCCACCCAGGACCCTCTGTCCTCTGCCCCGTCCTCATCCGCCAGCCTCTCTCCCGGCCTCTGTTTCCCTTCCTCAGTCTTTGCACACACGAGTGATGTTTTCATCTACGAAGGACTCTCACGGCAGCGTGTGCTCCGTGACCTGCTCTTACTCACGGCTCAGAGCTGTGAGATCCCTCTGCCGGCCCCCGGCCGTTTCTCAAGACACCAGTATTGTGGGGTCTGTACATGTTAGCCATTGTTTTTGTATCCGCACACATTACACGAGACTATTCTAAAGGATAAATATTTGTCTAGCTAGTTTATTATTTCTTTAGATTAAATTTTCAAAACAATATCGGCTAAAAGAGCATTCAAGTTTTAGATGTTTGGTATTTGCTGCCAGCTGGCCTGTAGGGGCTTGGTGAGAAGCATCACTCATCAACATTGAACATAACCATTAACAATCTGGACGGCTTGACAGGTGCTGAACATTCACTGGTTTTAATTGCGTGCATCTAATGGTGGTAGCGCTTATTTTCCCTCCACCTTTCAACCACGTCTAGTCTTTCTGTCTGAATTTCCTGTGCGTGTCCTTCACCCTGTTAAAAAATTGGAAAGCCCATGTGATAGGAACAGTCTTAGAACATTTTGTTCAGGAAGAATGTTGGCTTTGTATGCTATGTATGTTTGAAATACTCATACGTGCATTTTAATTTTCATTTGACTCATAGAGTTCTCCTTTCCTCTCCACAATACAAAAGCACTTAGAAAACACTCCTTCACTTTTACTGGACCTTATCTTTTGTTGATTAGACTTGGAAACTGTGGTTTATCTGTTTTATGCCATCTCTAAATTAATGTTTACATGATTTCTTTTTATTTATGTTGATTTGCTGCAGAAACTTTCAAACTCCGAACTCTTAGTAGCTTTTCCTAAATTGATAAATTTTTTCAGCATTATTGAAGTGTAATGGACAAAAATTTAATATTCTTCTATCAATTTTACATTTTAATTTTGATTTTCAGGCCGGGCGAGGTGGCTCACGCCTGTAATCCCAGCACTCTGGGAGGCCGAGGTGGGCAGATGGTTTGATCTCAGGAGTTCAAGACCAGCCTGAGCACAAGCAAGACCCCGTCTCTACCAAAAATAGAAAAAATTAGCCGGGCATGGTGGCGCATGCCTGTAGTCCCAGCTACTCGGGAGGCCGACGCTGGAGGATTGCTTGAGCCCAGGAGTTTGAGGTTGCTGTGAGCTAGGCTGATGCCACGGCACTATAGCCAGGGCAACAGAATGAGACTCTGCCTGAAAATTTTTTTTTTTTTATTTTCAAAGTATTATAGAGACACAAAGTAATATAGATGTAATATATGCAGAGCACAAGGAAAAAAATCCAACAAACACCACCATAGGCGCCCCACCCAGTTTAAGAAACACACATTGACATGAATTTCAGAGTAGCTCATTTGCTTGTCATCCTCTTCCCACCCCTTCCCCTGTCGACCTTCACTTCCAGCCTAAACTGGGGTTCACGGCTTATTATTTTCTTTGCATTTTGCCACACATGGTTTTATTATTGTTTGGGACCATAATCCTAAAAATCACAATCCTGAAAGAGCAAAATCCTGAAAAATAATTCCAGAAAAATAATTTTTAAAAAACTCTTTAGAAGACATTTAGTTACCTTTTTAAAGGGAAATTTATTTGGCAAACATATAAAAACAGGCCAGAACACTTCCTGGGCTACTTGGCACAACGACACAGACAATAATAACATGTGTCTTTTGTGAGCATAGACACCCACGTACACTATCAGTCTCACGGTGTAACAGTTAGGAGCAGTTGAACCATATTCATAAAAATATATATATATATATATATCACTGCAGTCTCCTGAAACACCGTCATGGACAACCTAAGGTCTTTGATGAAATTATCCAAGACCCACGGCGAGCGCCAGGCTCTTGAGCCTTCAGCCTTGGACAGAGACTTACACCACGGTATGTAGACGTAGGAGATGTACCGTGAACCGATGACCTAGAGACTGACGGGAGATTTCTGCACACACAGGCAGACAGAGGAAGGATTTGTTGGGGAACCGCTCACTTGGCTGACAGCTGGGCGGTTCCCCCACAGGCCGGCTGTGAGCTGGAGGACCCGGTGTGTGTGTGGGGGGGGGCCCAGGTGCTGGCTCATCCACGTCTGCAGTCCCCAGAGCCAGGGATTCTGACGTGTGACTCTCAGTTCCGGCTGAGGGCCCAGGACGGAGGAGACCTGGAGTCTGGACGTCTGAGGGCAGGAGAAGGAGGCCGTCGACTGTAGAAGAGAGAGAGGAGTTCACTCTCCCATCTGGACCAGCCCTGGGATGGTGCCCCCCACCTGGAGGGAGGGTGCTTCCCGCCCGGTCCACAGACTCACACACCTGACTCCTCTAGACACACCTGGGCAGCCCCATCTTCCAATCTCCCGCCCACACGCTGGGTTTCCCTGTCGGCGGAAGAGCATGCATGGGCTTAGAGCCCATCTAAGCATGGAGGATAATTAGTGCAACGATTGAGGATAATTAATGCTCCAACAGCTACCTGGGTGTACCTAATGCAGTCAGGGTGACCCCCAAAATCAACCGTTATGACATTTAATCATTAAAGCTTAAAGTTATACAGTATATTTAGTAAAGTTCCAGAACTAAAATTCCTTAATGCACTCACACCACCCCCTCTCCCAACTCATAAGCTAATTTTGTACATGTCAGTTCTATCTCCTTCGACCCCTCAAAGTATCATTTTTCTCGTTGGTTACATCTACTCACATATTTATCGTATTATTTGCTCCTGATTTCTCTTTGCCTCTCTCTCAGAGCTTTTATTTTGCATCACATTCCTTCTGTCTTTGGAAATCATGTAAGTGCTTTCTGCAATGTGAGGCACCAGAGATTCTTTTGAAATCATCTAAATCATTTAAGTGCCAAAGGCAATGTCTGCATTTTGATTTGCTCCAATCACGTCACCCCCCCCCCACACACATCATGACAGCTTCCGAACTGTCACACCCTTGCTAACGGTCCATACAAGTAGGTCTTTAATTCTGGTACCCAATATTGCAGAAAGCATTTATGATCAAAGTTATATGCTCTAATAAAACAGAAACTCAGTGCATTAAAATCCAAACTTGTGAAATAAATGAGAAGCCTGGAGTTTAAATAAATGCCTGTAAGGTAGTAAACCACTCCCTGTTTTTCCGTATTCTTTACTCATTCACTAAATATTGAATTGAGGATGGAAGAAGAACAATTGAGAAAATTCAATTCAGCTGATAACTTAGGATCAAATAAATAAATAGCAATAAATGCAAAACCATGTGAACCTGTAAGCCAAAATAATATAAGATTTCCTATTTTTAAAAATAATTTTTCCTTTTATTTCCTCATATTATGGGGGTACAAATATTGTTAGGGTTACATATATTGCCCCTGCCACCCCTCCCTCACCCCGCCATCCCAGAGCTTCAAGTGTGTCCAACCCCCAGGTGGTGTGCAGTGCACCCATTATGTAAGTACACATCCTTCCCCTCCTCCCCCCTCCCACCTGCCCACCTCCTGATAAGAGTTTTTTTTTTTTAGACATATTGGTTACAATGTATATCTTCGCCTCCCCCTAAAAAGCGTTGGAGGTAATCCCTTCCCCCACAGATTTCCTATTTTTAAGCAAACACGAGTATCACAAAATTTGTCATGGAGCTGGGACTGTGGGACGGCCGGAGGAGACCACAGGGAATGTGGATGGAGTGACATGGCAGGGCTCTTGTCTTCCGGAGGTCAGTGGTGTCAGCCCTTGCAGAAGACATAGCTCTATGGCAACAGAAACCACCTCTGCACAGGCCAGTCCGTGCACTGGCGCCAAGTCCACAAGACATTCCTGATTAGAGGTCCCCACGTAGCTGTGTAATATAGCTTTAGCATCTTAGCTCCAGAGTTTCTCAAATAACAGAAATGAGAGAGCAACAAACTAGCAGAGTGGCGGCAAGATTCTTAGAGGCAGCCTCACGCTCAATAGTTAATAGAAGCGCAGATGTTTACGGGAACCTGAACAGTCCATAGCAAGTGACAACAGAATGTGCTTTGTGCCATTGTGCAAAAACAGGCATCCAGATTTGTCCTAAATCTCTATGAAAAGGAATCAAATTTAAAGAGCATAAGGACACATTCTATTTTTTTTTTGCTTATTCAAAAGAAAATGTTTATTTTAAAAAATAAGAACTATTACCTCCAAGCATTTATTTAAATATTAATAGATATGAGTAAAAATTTCAAATGGCATCACAAGAATAATAGCTTTGTGTTTACAGATGGTCGGATGTTGACAAACAAGAAAGAAGATCTATGCACGTTGAGATTTGGTTGTTACGAGAATGTATATGAAGGCTTAAGAAACAGTCTATTTATAGGCTTTGGTGGACCCATAATCCCCAATTTTCTACTGGCCCCTATGTAATTATTAGTCATCTAGAACATCATTTGCAAATTTTATATTAAAATGACACCATTTTTGAACTCTAAAAGGAATCATATATGTGAGCTGTTACATATGCATAAAAGTGCAAAATGGCTTTAATAGAATATCTGCTCCTATTTATGATGTGTGGAGTTCATTTTTCAGTGACCATATAGGGAATTATTACTTTCACGAAACGATGGAAATATGCTTTGCCTGCCGGCAGTTTGCTGATGACAGAAAAACAAAAGAGACTATGTAGTCTTTGTCCCATTGGTATAAATTCATCAGATTTAGCTCAGTTGCCAGATAAGAAAATGACAATGAAGTAGAAAGATCAGAGATTTTTGAATGAGACCTACTGTCAAAATTCTAGTCTCATACTTTTTAACATTCAATGTTTAACTTGAAAAAATAGAAGGCAGAATGCAAACCAGGGGACCCGTTTTTTCCACATGTTAAAATATTATAAAATGATTGAAGTATAATTTGCATGTTCTTATGTTACTTCAGAAAGAATGTCAGTTGGATAAGCTAAGATAAATGTATAGAAAGAGAAAGAAGCAGTCATCCAAAATTTGGCAATGGAATGTTTGTCAAAGAGCTTAATAAACGTTAAAATCCTTTGCAATAAAATGTTTCAGGGAGTCACCAAGTTGGAGAACACATGCACACAGACAAAGGAAAGAATGCCAATTTCATGGCTGCGCCATTAACTCTAACAAATTATCTTTAATTCAGTTAAGGCTTAATCAACCATGTCAGTAAGAATGTCTCAAACAATTTATTTCAAGAATTAGAGACTCTCCGCAGTTCCATCGGATTATCCAATCTCCTTAACAATCTCATAATATCTGTGTGCTTTCCCCCCCCAAAAGATGATGGAGATTTTTTTTTTTTTTTGAGACAGAGTCTCCCTCTGTTACCCAGACTAGAGTGCCGTGGCATCAGCCTAGCTCACGGCAACCTCAAACTCCTGGGCTCAAGTGATCCTCCTGCCTCAGCCTCCCGAGTAGCTGGGACTACAGGCATGTGCCACCACGCCCGGCTAATTTTTTCTCTATTATTTTTAGTTGTTTGGCTAATTTCTTTCTTTGTGTAGTAGAGACGGGGTCTCGCTCTTGCTCAGGCTGGTCTCGGACTTCTGAGCTCAAACAATCCACCTGCCTCGGCCTCCCAGAGTGCTAGGATGACAGGTGTGAGCCACGGCGCCCGGCCGAGGGTGGAGATCTAGAGTCGGAGTGGACAGTGGGTTGGAAGGAAAAGAGCTTGTGGCCGGAACTGGATCCGAGTAAATCCATAGCCCATCGGAGCAACTAAAGTCTCGCTCAAGCTTGCATCATTAGCTAGCGTGCAATGGACCCGGTATCTAACGGGAGGAAGCGTCAGGGACAGAGCAAGGGTGACCATTGCTGCCAGTCACAAGACGCCCGGTTACAAGACGGCTGGCGGTTCCACATGTGCCATCTCCTCAGACCCCACAACAGAAATGCAGCACGGGCAGTGTTATCTCATCCTTCCTCTTCATTTTAGATCAGCACTATTGAGGTGGAACGTGCACGCAACGCAGTGCATTTGTTTTAAGTAAAGAGTTTGACGTATTTTGGCAGCTGTGTGCATTCACGTGACCCCCATCACAGTCAAGACAGACAAAAATTTTCACAGACTCAGAAATAAAGACTCCACTGAGCCTCCTTATAGGCAGTCCCTATTCCACTCTGTGGCCCAGGAAGCCACTGATGCAACTCACAGGGCCGCGGATTAGAACTAACCGTCCCCGAGTGTCACGTGAGTCTCCCTTCTCTTGGGCAGCAGGCACCATGATTCGCGGTTTACCCGGGCTGTTCTCTGTCCCGATACACCCTTAACTGTTTAACTGTTCTGAGTATTATTCTGTTACGTGGGCACATCACACACACGTGGTGCCCACCCAGCTGTGGATGGACACGAGGTCTTTTACAGCCTCGGCTCTCATGAATAAAGCTGCTGTGGCCGTTTGTGTACTAATCGTCATGTGGACTTTGCTTTATTTTTGTTGAATAAGGATCTAGCAACGTACTTGCTGGATCATGTATTGGTTGTATTTTTAACTGTGTAAGAAACTGCCGAGCCAATTTCCAAAGTTGTTGTACTCATTTGCATTCTTACTGGGAATGTGTGAAAATTTTAGTTACTTCTTATAATAACTTGCCAAAACTTAGTATTACCAGTTTTTTTTTATTTCTTCTGTCGTTTATTTATTTCTTTTTCTTTTTTTTCATTTCAGCATATTATGGGGATACAAATTTAAAGGTACGTATAATGCTCTTGCCCCATCCCCCTTCAAGTCTGAGCTTAAGCATGACCATCCCCCAGGCGGTGCACATCTCACTCATTATGTGTGTATATGTTAGCTGTTATGGTTAGTACGAAGTGGTATCTATCTCGTTGTGCTTTTATATGCTGCATTTTCCTGATAAATAATAACATTGAGCACGATTTCATGCACTTATATTCCATTCATGTATCTT
Source organism: Mirza zaza (assembly GCA_008750895.1). Lineage (NCBI taxonomy): Eukaryota > Metazoa > Chordata > Mammalia > Primates > Cheirogaleidae > Mirza > Mirza zaza. The sequence continues at coordinate 9,641 of VSMD01115374.1, read as the reverse complement.
CTCTCACAAAGCGTGTGTTTAAATCTTTCTCCTCTTTATATCGGTTGTTCTGCCTCCTTATTCTTGAGTCCTGTGATTTTTATAATCTATTCTGGTTACAAGTTATTTTATTGATGGGGTGTAAGACAAAGGAAAAGTAGTTTAAAGTAAGGAGCAAGAAGCTGGAATTTTTTTTAAAAAAAGAGGTAAAGAACTAATATTATTTCAGAACATACGATAGAAATATGGAAGCGATATATTTCTAAACCGCTTTGTGGTTGTCTGAGACGGTGGTGTAAGGGGAAAAGCATTGGAATAGGAAACCGAGAGTCTAGACTCTAACTTGGAGGAAAGCAATGAGGGATGGAGGCAGAAGGTTTGGAGAACAGGAGAAGGAATTGGAGACAGACACACCTGGAATGGAGTCTGTGCCACCAACGCTTGCTAGGGCAAATGAATTTCGTATATCTCAATGCTGTCCTTTAAAAAATGGGGAGAGTATCCTTTGAGGTTAGTATAAATATAAGAAATAACATTTGCAAACATGAAGAAACAATGTAACCACCAGTGCCTACTGGGTCTTCAACAAAGGGCGGCCCTTACTGTTCTAACGATGCCTCTTAACCCTCTGTCTGGATTGGACCGACTTGTGACCAGGGTCCTTCCCAGCCAGATGCTCACCAACCTGCAGCTGCAGTTGACCGAGATGCGTAAGGAGCGTGGCAGTAAATGGTGTTTCGTCACGTGAGCTAAACGCTTCCTGAAGCGACTGGCTCAATGAATAAGAATGACTTGAGGAAACAATGTAGTTTTATTTATTATATTCTTAAATTTCTAAGATCCTTAAGCAACACATTTGTGCATCCATATAATATATATGCAAAAAGGAGAACAAATCAAATTATGTTTTTCACTAGAAAGTAAATAAAGAGAAAGACCTGTAATAAGTCTCATCAGGAAATGCCCATCTTGTTGTCATTAAGCTTATTTTCCGGATACTTTTGCAATGTAGTTGTGATCTTTGCTCTTTTTGGTTTCTTACTGTTAATTTACTGAGGGTTTTGAGGCACGCTTTGTGCCTTGCAACCAATAACTACTAAACCAGCAAAATGAGACCTGAACTAAATTTTTTCCTTACAGAGAAATAATGAACCTTGAAGCAAAACAAAGCAAACAACAAGAAAGAAATCCTCATCATATGCCGAAATAAAAATAAATAAATAAAAAAAAAAGTAAAAAAAAAAAAAAAGAAAAAAGTTTAGCTAAGATAAAAGATTCATAATTCAATGCTATCATTTAAATCCACATTAACATCTTCATTATTTAGGGTTAATTAGATGTTAAAGCACAATGTGGACAGAAATGCCCCCATCTCTGGAGCAGAAGACCTCACACCTCCACCCACAGCACAAAAATGTGCTGAGTGATGATTCTTCACAAAGCAGTCATTGTGCTTTAGTTGAATTAAGTTTTTCTCTTCTTCCTGTCTTTAGAGACCTCAGATTAACATTCTTTAGGTTTTTAAAGGCTTAGAAAGTTGCACGAGTTTTACTTAATCAAATTAATAAATGCTATTATACTGATTCAGAAGGCAAGTTGCTGGCCAGTACAAAACTAGCTTTATAAAGGATAAGATTGTTTTGTGTCTTTAAAGTACTCACAATGCAATTGGGAGAGATAACAGAGAAACGTGTGGTATCAAACCTCAAATAGCAATTGAAGTTTTCAATGCAAGTCTAACATGGCTCATGATAAGTAAGAAATGAATTGCTTGTACTAAAATTTTGTAAAGTATCTGGAGTTGAAAAGGCAGCACAAAGAAAGCAGAATATTAAACAAACTGAGGTCATTCCTGTGGATCTGGGAACATAATTCAAGATCATTCCTGCGCAGTCCTGTCACCATATTCTGATACTATAAAGAAAGGGATAACAAAGATTGATTATTTTGATTCAAGATGGGAAAATTCCAAAAAGTATGTAAAGCATTAATGTATAAACTACATTTGGTTTAAATTTTTTCACAAAAAATGTCAATTATAGATGCATAGACATTTTCTAGAACTTCTCAAACCTATATAAAGTTAATTCAAATGAATGTTCCAGAAAAAGGCTGAGTTCTTGGTTTGCTCCAAACTTAATAAGTCACATAGGTAGAACATCTAAATTTTCTCACATGTTTTTTTATTACATAGGAAATGACAAACATTTCACTTAGAGAAATAATTAGGACAAGTTCAGGATTGTAAGACATCTACTGCCCACAGGCTTTCACTGTTGAAGCCACAATATTTGAAGGTTTTCTTTCTCCTGCAATGCTTAATCAATAATGTGGTTTTATGTTTCTGTTTTAATTGCTTAGTTTTCACTAAGTCCTATGAGTTCAGAGCATGGGAGCTGTTAGCACTGCAGCTGAACAAGTCCAGAGAGAACTGAGACTACCCAGAGTGCTTACTCCTAATCTAGATTAACAAGGAATAGAAGACAAAAGACCCAAATAAGCTCAATCAGAAATGAAAAAGAGGATATTACAACTGATGCCATAAAAATACAAAACATTCACCCATGAATGCTATGAAAATCTCTACACAAAGAAACTAGAAAACATAGAGAAAATGGACACATTTCTGGAAACACACAACCTCCCAAGACTCAATCAGGAAGAAACACAACTTCTGAATAGACTGACAATGATCAGTGAGATCCAAGCAGTAATAAAAAAATCTTCAAACAAAACAAAGCCCTGGACCAGATGAATTCACAGCCAAATTCTATCAGTCCTACAAAGAGCTAGTACTCATACTACAGAAATTATTCCATAACATCGAGAAGGAGGAAATCCTCCCCAACGCATTCTATGAAGCCAGTATAACCTTGATACGAAAGTCATGAATGGACACAATAAAAAAAGAAAAATATGGACCAATATCCCTTATGAATATAGATGCAAAAATCTTCAATAAAATATTAGCAAACATAATTCAACAGCACATCAAAAAAATAATGCACCATGACCAAGTGGGCTCCATCCCTGCGATGCAAGGATGTTTCAGCATATGTAATCAATAATTGTGATTCACCCCATAAACAGAAGCAAAAACAAAGAGCATATGATCATTTAAATAGATGCAGAAAAAGCATTCAACTCAGGCCAGCACCCTCTCATGATAAAAACCCTCAACAAACTAGGCATAGAGGGAACATATCTCAAAATTATAAAATCTATATCTAACAATCCCACAGCCAACATCATACCAAATGGGGAAAAGTTGACCTGGAACAAGACAAGGGTGCCAACTATAACCACTTCTATTCAACACAGTATTAGAAGTCCCAGCCAGAGCAATCAAGCAAGAGGAAGAAATAAAGGTTATCCAAGTTGGGAAAGATGAGGTCAAACTATTGCTTTTTGCTGATGATACGGTCTTATATCTAGAAAGTCCTAAAGAGACTCTAAAGGAAGCCCTAAAGGAATTAATAAATGAGTTTAGAAAAGTTTCAGGTTACAAAATCGATGCACACAAATCAGTAGAATTTCTATACACCAATAACAGTCAAGCTGAGAGTCAAATCAAAGACTCAATACCATTGACAATCACCACAAAGAAAATAAAATACCTAGGAATATGCTTAACCAAGAAGGTGAAAGACCTCTACAAAGAGAACTACAAAATACCGAGGAAAGAAATTGCAGATGACACACACAAATGGAAAAACCTATCATATTCTTGATAGAACCAACATTGTTAAAATGTTCATACTACTCAAAGTGATTTACAGAGTCAATGTAATCCCCAACAAAATACCAGTGTCATATCTCATAGATCTAGAAAAAATACTTGTATGCCTTGGTCGGAACCAGAAAAGAGCCCGAATAGCCAAAGCAATCTTAAGCAAAAACAACAAATCTGTAGGCATCACATTACTGAACTTCAAATTATACTCTAAGGCTATAGTAATCAAAGGAGCATGGTATTGTCACAAAAATAGAGACATAGACCAATGAAACAGAATAGAGAACCTGAGTATAAAACCACCCACAGACAGCGACTGATCTTTGACAAAGCAGACAACAATATACACTGGAGAAAAGAAGCCCTATGCAATAAATGGTGCTGGGAAAACTGGATAGCCACATGCAGAAGAATGAAACAGGATCAATATCTCTAACCACTCACAAAAACTAGTTCAAGATGGGTAAAAGACTTAAATGTAAGGCATGAAAACATAAGAATTCTAGAAGAAAATGTTGGAAAAAATGCTTCTAGATATTGGCCAGGGCAAAAAATTTATGACTAAGATTCCAAATATGGCAAAAACAAAAATAAATACATGGGACTAGATTAAATTACAAAGTTTCTGTATAGCTAAGGAAATGATCAACAAATGGACAACCTACAGACCAGGAGAAAACTTTCACAAGCTGCACATCATTAAATGATACAACCAGACGATAAGAACTTGAAGATTAGTTACACTATTGCCTCTACTTTTACATGTGTTTGGGATTTTTTAAAATAATTATATGCTTAGACAGAGGTGGAGAAAAGAAATAGGGATGGAGGAGTGAAGGGGAAGAGAGAGGGACAGGGAGGGGGAGAGTGAGACAAAGAGAGAAGTTGGGGGACAGAGAGAGACAGCAAATTCTGTCACACTCCTGCATGCAAAGTGATAACTTAGACACCCTCGGGGAAGGTTAGAACAGTAAAGAAAGACTAATTTCCTTGATTTAAGAGTAAATTGTGCATTGCAATCAAATATCGGACAAAACTGCAGTTGTTTGTGGTCACACATCTTCCCTCCCTGGAGAACTGTGACACCATATTTAAGATCATTCCCCAGCGCTGGCCCCGTGACCTTGTGACCTGGAGATTTACGGGCAGGTGCCATGTGTCACCTGCCTGCAGGTCTCTGCCCCTGGGCTTGCTGACTTGTCAAACAGGAAACTCAATCCTAGTGAAGCCTTCAGGGCACTTGCTTTCCACATGTGTCTGGATCTTTCATATTTTCCCAACCTTAAAACCAAATACTTCACAGGTGTCATTTTCAGTGTTTGCACTGTATCCATTTAGCTGTCATACCCTGCTTCTTCAGCCAAGAATGGTGAGAATTAATATCCGCGTTAAAAACTTTCAGCATTACATATATATGTAAACTTACGCCGTCTTGTTTAACATACTACACTCTTAAAAGAACATCGCCTCTGGACACTGTTCACGGCTCAGACAGGCACTACTGCAGCTTGGTGAATTTCCTTCCTCTAGTTTAATATCTTCAATGAGGCTGTACTGCATGTACAGTTTTGTATCTTGACTTTTTCACTTAATATTGCATTCATAATAATGTTTCTGCAATATTAAATTTTCTTTGTAAATGTCAGCTTTGACTTTTTTTTTTTCCAGACAGGGTTTCAGTCTATTGCCTAGGCTAGAGTGTGGTGGTGTCATCATAGCCCAATCATAGCCTGGGTTCAAGCGATCCTCCTGGCTCAGCCTTCTGCGTAGTAGCTGGGAATACAGGTGCCAGCCACCATATCAGGCTAATTTTTTTTTATTATTTTTTGTAGAGATGGGGTCTTGCTGTGTTGCCCAGGCTGGTCTCAAACTCCTGGCCTCAAGCGATCCTCCTGCCTCAGCCTCCCAAAGAGCTGAGATTACAGGCATGAGCCGCCATGCCCAGCCCACACTCTTTCATAATATGAACATAGTATAATTTATTTAATATTCTTCTAATATGAAGCATTTTTATTCCTTCAACACTAACTCTATTATAAAGAATGCTGTAATATACATCTTTGTGTATACATGTATCATTTCACTTATCACTATTTTATTTGGATAGATTCCTAAATGTCAGAGTATTAGGTTAATGAATATGACTATTTTGGAGGAAGTTGGTGCGTACTGTCAAATGATTTTCCAGAAAGAAAATCACTCCTGTATCACAGGAGACATGGAGAAGCACTTGTCCCACCAGACGTCCTCACACCAGCTACGAGGGGTACAGTGCTTACAATCACGTGCTGTTTCTGTGTGTCCCACAGGTTTGGTAACTTGTGTTTCCATTTTTATTCACGTCACAAAATTTTTAACTTTCCATCTTAATGTCTTCCATCAACCCAGTGATCATTTTGGACCCTGTTGTTTAATTTCCATGTATTTGTGTTGTTTTCAGAGTTCCTCTTGGTATTAATTTCTAGTTTCATGCCACTGTAGTCTTAGAAAAGACTTGATATGATTTCGGTTTTTTAAGATTTGTTGAGGTTTGCTTTTCGGCCTGAGGTGTGGTCTATGGTGGAGGAGGTCCCAGGCGCTGGTGAGAAGAATCTGTCCTCTGCAGCGGTTGAGTGGCGTGTTCTAGAAATGTCTGTGGGGCCACTGTTTCTGAGGTCCAGTTTAAGTCCAATGTTTCTGTGCCGGTTTTCTATCTCCATTATCTGTCTAACGTTGTGCTTGGGGTCTTGAAGGAAGCTTGTAGCATTAAATGCTTAGACCATGAACTAAACCTGCCATCGTACCTCAAGGAACTAGAGAAACAAGAACAAACCCACCCAAGCTAGCAGCGGAAACGTGACACGTCAGAGCAGAACTAAATGAAATAGAGATTTTAAAAAAATATACTAAGAATGAACGAAACGAAAAGTTTGCTTTTGTTTATCAGAAAGATAAACAAAATCAACAAACCGCTAGCTAGGCTAAGCGAGAAGAACAGAGAGGACCCAGATAAACAGAACCGGGAATGGAAAAGGGGCCTTTGCAACTGACACCACAGAACACGAAAGACCGTCAGAGACGATCGTGATCTGTTCACTCGCAAACCAGAAAATCCAGAGGAAATGGGCAATTCCTGGAAACACACAAGACTGAACCAGGAAGAAATAGAAATGCTGAATAGACTGATAACAAGTAGCAAGATTGAATCAGTAATAAAAAATTTCCCGCCAAAGAAAAGCCCAGGATCAGACGTATTGACAGCCGGTTCGACCAGATGTACACAGAAGCAGTGTGCCAATCCTCCCAAAACCGCCCTAAAACACGGAGAAGGCGGGGCACTCCCAGCTCACACTACGCAGCCAGGATCCTGCTGACACCACAGCCAGACAAGGGCACGGCATACAACAAAACCACAGATCAATATCCCTGTGAACACAGATGCAAAAATCCCCAACAAAACACCAGCAAACAGGATCCAACAACGCATCAAAAAGACATAAGTCACGATCACGTGGATTTCACAGCAGAGAAGCGAGGATGGTTCCCCATACGTAAGTCAATAATCGCGATTCACCACAGACACAGAAGTGAAAACAAAGACCACAGGATCATCTCAATAGATACAAAAAAGATTCGGCAAAACTCGGCATCCTTTCGTGATAAAAAACCCTCAACAAATTAGACATGGAATGAACATACTCCAAAATAATAAAGGCCGTACATGACAAAACCGCGGCCAACCTCATGCTGAACGGGGAAGAGCGGAAAGCGTCCCCCTAAGCCCTGGAACAAGACAAGGGTGTCCCCTGTCACCAGTCCTGGTCAGCTAGAGCTGGGAACATTACACCAGCCAGAGCAGTCGGGCGAGAGAAGTGAACGCAGAGTATCCAGATTGGAGGGCGGGTGGAGGTCCCATCACCCCTGCTCACCGAGGATACGATCTTCTATCTAGGAAATCCCAAAGACTCCAGAACAAAACTCTTATAATGGACAAAGGAAGGCAATAAAGTTTCAGGACACAGAATGGACATGCAGAAACCAGTGGCGTTTCCACACACCAGTGACGACCTAGCCGAGAACCGAATCAGGAAGTCAGCGCTGCTCACGATGGCTGCAGAACATGAGATGCCCGGGAATGCACCTAACTAGGGAGGTGAGACTGGAGGTGGCTGTCCTCAGCGAAACAGCTCAGATACCAAAGGACAGGCACCGCGTGCTCACACTTGGGGATGGAAGTGCGAATCGACATGCACACGTGGACTCAGAGCGCGCACTGTAGATAACCCGTGGCCACTCGGTGTGGGCTGCGCTGGGCGGAATCGCTTGGCGGGAGCCACGCATGTTGTGCAGGGGAGGCATGCCCTGGCACACTGACCTATCCTGTAACAAAACCACACCCGTACCCCGTAAATTTACACAAACAACCGGAACAGGCTTCGTGGCAGGGAATAAACACCGCATACATTCAGAAAATAAAACCTAGAACCATTTGTTAACTTGGTAGGTAAAAACAGTATTAAATCATTTTATTCTGCACACTTGTTGACGTGGATTTGTATTTTTTAGCCGTTTGGAGTTGTTTATTCATGTCCCCTTCTGCAAATATTTTGTTCACATTATTAGTCGACTTTTACTATTTGTATTGGATGTTATATGTAAGTATATGGAAGTATTATGGAAAATTATTTCCAGTTATTGTTTGCAATTTAATTTGCTCTAGAAAGTCTAAGCATGCAACTTTTTCTATGTAAATAAAATTGATAAATGTTTCTCCTAGTATTTATTGAGTTTATACTTGCAAAATTCTTCTACATCTCAATCTAAGATTATTATTCTCCCACTTACGTGTCTGGTTCTTAAAAGGCCTTCCTTTTCATCTCGGTTAGGTCTTGCTCTTTATTTTGAAGAATGGTATTAAATATATAAATATATTGAATTCTGTTTTTGTAGAGGCGGCCAAATTTTTCTCAGCACGATCTCATGAATAATCCTTTGCTGGCTCCTCCAAGTGTAATATAATCATCCCTTTACACAAGAAGGGTGTGAGAAGCATCTGTCTATACGAAGAGCTGTTCATTTCTGTGTCTGTTTGTGTTTCAGAACTGATCCTGCCTCAGAGTCACGAGCACAGCTCTTATCCCAGTCTGGGAAATCTGAGAGTCTGCGAGCTAGACTTCGCTGCGTTGACATGGTAATTATTAACTGTTTCTCATTTCCCGATTAGCAGGTTAATTGTTTTGCACGTCCCTTTTTGTATTCGTTTTCTGTGCTGGCTGCAGTCTCTCTAGTGCATGGGTGAGAAGTAGCCCCCTGCCGCACCTCAGCCCACCTCGTGGGCACCCAGCACACGGAAGGCCACCGACCACCGACCACATGTCCAGTGGCCAAAACGAGAAAGCAAGTAGCTGGCGATCACCAGTTGTTAGGAGGAAACCTCCAACATAAAAATAAGCGTAGATCATCAAAGAAAACAAAAGACAAACAAACCAGATCCGTTGGCCAAAGGAAACTTCACAGTAATCAGAATCGTAATTAATATTTTCAAAGAGGTAAGAGAAAATAGTGCATCTGTAAAACAAGAACAAGAAGAAGTCATGCAAAAGAACCATTAGAGATTAATAATGAGGCCTTGGCCGGGCGCAGTGGCTCACGCCTATAATCCTAGCTCTCTGGGAGGCCGAGGTGGGTGGATCATTTGAGCTCAGGAGTTCGAGACCAGCCTGAGCAAGAGCGAGACCCCATCTCTACTATAAATAGAAAGAAATTAATTGGCCAACTAATATATATAGAAAAAAAAAATTAGCCGGGCATGGTGGCGCATGCCTGTAGTCCCAGCTACTTGGGAGGCTGAGGCAGCAGGATTGCTTGAGCCCAGTAGTTTGAGGTTGCTGTGAGCTAGGCTGATGCCACGGCACTCACTCTAGCCTGGGTAATAAAGTGAGACTCTGTC